>JANBPT010001105.1:0-14523 GCA_027575765.1 Tieghemiomyces parasiticus | reverse complement strand
TCACCCCAGGATATGGTGCTCAGGGAGAGGCCAATACGCCCATGTCATGGGAATTTATGGTAGGCACTTTACACTAGTAAGATCTGCATGCCCTTCCTGCTATCCTCCCCGTTTACCAGTGAAGTTTCCTATTTAATTCGATTCCGAACCGGAAGGACGCAATGCAGGAATAGTGTTTCCTTCATGGGCGATGTGGTCCATACGGAAATAAAGTGATTTCTTGCATATGGCAGTAAGACACCATTTATTAGTATCAAGTAAATGACTAGTGTGTCATGGGTTCCTGCAATTTTGGGACACTAGGAACTCAAAGGTACTCTTAATGAACCCGTGCCGCACTAGATAAATGTGAAATTAGAGCCCAACTCAACCTAGTACTAGTGGTCAAGTGTGTGTATTTCCCAAGTGGCAGGTTCTATAGAAGTAGGTGTAGTTACCATAACCAACCCCGCTGATTAAGTGAGGTACAGCTAAGCCTCAGGGCTAATTCCAGTACTCTTTCTAATCGGGAATTAGCCCCTCCTGATTAAGTGTTTTCCCGTTCCTAATTGCTGATCTAAAATTTTATCTAACCTTGTGCTACTCGGACTTACAATAGCACTTCAGCATATATAAGTACCGGCCCTAAATTATCCTAATAGACGACAGTAATTATTTTTAGCTTAACCTCACAGCTGTTTACTCACCCCGGGCCGCCCGCAGCCCCAATAATCGTTGCCCCTAATCCTTGTTACCACTGTAGGGTAATGTATTCGAATCCGCCCTCATGTATACCGGGTTCTACACCCCACTGACTACGCGTCTTAAAGCAACCCTTATTGCACTATATGCCCCACCCTTTGGATTAACTATTATCTTCTCTGCTGCCTATTGATCTACCCATGGTTCTCTATTTTTTATCTATGTATGACTTATATCTACTAGGTACATGGTAGCAGTACTTTTCTTCTTGCGCCCTTGTAGCTATCCCTGACCACATGCTGACCCAAACCGTAGGATATCTAAGTTTTAATGAATTCACCCCAGGCTAGGATCATCAATCATTCTAACAGCGCTTCTTCATGCTATTAGCTGTACCTAATAAATCCCAGCTCCCTCGGGTATTACGTCTACCGCGGCTATATACGTTTTCTCACCGCATATAATCGATAGTGGCTGCCCACTTTGAGCAAGGGTTCGAGAGGTGCGAGACTGACTTGACAAACGTAGCCTCGGTAGACACAAACCTTACAACCGGACTGCCTGCCACGACAATGCGTCTGTTGGCGGGGTGCAGCACCGCTGCTAACCAGGAGGGGCCTAAAAGGTACTCTATGCTTCTGATTTTTTGGCTTCTGCTGTTGGGGAATCCTCGATTGGACAGTCAGCTCAGTTGATACGGCCTCCATCCTCATGCCTTAGAATTTAATGATATATTTCGTTTTTATAACAATACTGTGGGGAGTGGTGCCTTAACGGTGCCCCACAGGTAGGATAAATGGGTATGTCTACCTCCCGTTAGCGTCTAGAGGATCTGGACATATCGGGTTGGGGCACATGATCTTAGGACATCCATAATTTTGCTAGCATATCAGGTGTATGGTGGTAACGCATGCTATATTGATGAAACAGTTAGGCCCCCTCCCCTAATGGCATCGAATACACCACATTGGGGCCGAGGCACTGTTAGGCTATGTTCTGGTCAGTGCAGCACTGAATAGTTTTTGCTTGTGATTTTCTGATGTAACTACTGGCAGCTCTTCCCCGCTGTTGAGGGCTATATTGGCGCCCCCCCCCTCTCTCTGTAAAACCCACCCAGCACAAGTGCTTTCCCCACCGAACAGCCTTGCTAAATTTAGCATGGGTGTGGGAAACCACTATGTCATTCATCTTTGTCAGCCTGAACAATAGTCGTTGTATTGTTCCTTTCCCACACTTGGTCTATATTGGGTATATTGCCACAGAACTCCGCTGAGTTCGTTACTGGTCCGCTGGCGGGAAATACCGGCATACCAGTAGTTGACCACCTAGCGTCTTCAATGCGTAAATGACCTCCACAAATAGTAACGGTGCCAGGGGCAGGAGGGTGGCTGAAACTTCTATTGTGCTATGGCAGCTGGTAATTTGGAACCCTAGCGGTAGCATGCTAGGGAATATCGTTTGCCGCAGAGTCAGTTACCGACCTTAGTCCCCACCGTGGACAGTGGTCGTGGAGTGTCATGTCTAACGGGAGACAGAGTGGCGGACTAGGCCGCAACCATATCACATAATGCGGGGAAGAATTGTCAAGTTACCACCAGCTGCTTTGTAAAGGGGGAGGGCCCACCGCTCTGTGGTACGGTGGCAGACGAGGATTGGTGCAAGTAGCGAAGGCCGCAATCGGACTGCTTTTGTAGCCAACCAGCGGTAGCAACATGGCAGGCTGTCCATCAGGCTGTTGGTTGACACCGGGTTTACCTCGCGTCGAATTTTTGCGAGATGTGCGCTTTCGCTATTGACCGCTGTGAGGAAACGATCGCATTAAGCGCTGGAGCGGCTGCGCTGCTTATGGGTCAATGGCGGTAAAAGGTTGGCCCAGGGTATCGCTACAGTTTGGGTGCCGTCACGAGGGCTGGGCTTTTTATCACCTCGGTTTGTAGCTAGTTATGCCACGCCGCGTCATGATATTCGCCACGATAATATCCCGGGTCGATCTCTCGCCACTAGCGTGCCATTGGCGGAATGGGGTTGTTGCCTTAATAGCTACGGTAGCCAGGCCCACTGGTGCAAACCACCAGCCATCGTGCAGAATGGACCAATCTGAGTGTACGGGACGTGAGCTGCGTAATTCCTTAGCGGCACGCCAGTCTTCGTGGCCCATACCGGAGGTATATATACCTGTGCGCACCAGGCATACTGCAGGATACAATTGTTTATACACTCCGTCATCCAGCTTACGACAGCGTTTTCAGCCCGTTCCCGATTTTCCTTACGGCCCAGCCCGTCTCCGCCTGCTCGCCACCTCCATATCCCACACACTCGGCGTCTCCCATCGCCCACCTTTCCTCACTGGCACACTCGGCCCCTCGACTCCTTCCATCACTGATCGCAGCACCCGGGCTCCCGCTCAATCTGTCAGCCTCTCCCCCACGTCACTTCCTCTCTCCCCCGCCCGCGCCGCCATTAAGCTCTGCCTGCCCCCCACCTCACCCCATAATAACCTCCGCCCGCATCGTCCCCGCCCCTCCTACTCTCCATCTGCGTGATCATCCGTTTATTATAATCCCGCTCGGCTTTCCTACCTCTTACCATCCCCAGGTTCTCAGTTCTGCGCACCATATACTATACCCATCACCTGTACCTCACTGTGCGCTACCCACCTTGTGAAGCAACAACCCTTCCCTCTCATTCTCATCCCACCCGCATTATGAAGACTTTTGGAGCTACCCGCCTAACCGTTCTGGGCACGATGGCCGCTGCCATGTTCAGCAGCAGTGTTCTGGTCTCTGCCGCCTCGGATGTGCTCGACCTGGGCGAGTCCAACTTTAGCAAACGCATCCTGAGCGAGCCCCTCGCTCTGGTTGAGTTCTACGCCCCGTGGTGTGGCCACTGCAAGGCCCTGGCCCCACACTACGAGGCTGCCGCCACTGAGCTTAAAGAACTCAACATTCCGGTGGCCAAGGTGAACTGCGTGGACGAGCAGACTCTGTGCGACGAATACGGGGTCCAGGGCTACCCGTCCATCAAAGTATTCAGCGAGGGCACGCCGTCGGACTACCAGGGTCAGCGCACCACCGAGGACATTGTGTCCCACGTCAAGCGTCTCAAGCTGCCCGCCGTGACCGACCTGACCGCCGATAAGCTGGCCGACTTCAAGTCGTCCGAGAAGGCCGTCATCGTGGGCTACTTTGACAAGAAGAACTCGGCCGCGTACCAGACCTTCGAGGCGGTGGCCAAGCAGCTGCGCGACAAGCTGACCTTCGGCGCCGTTCTGGATGACGACACCGCCAAGGCGGAGGGTCTGACCGCCCCGGCCGTGGCCGTGTACACTGCCGATAGTGACGAGCCCTTCACCCTTTCCGGTGCCGACGCCATCACCGCCCTCCCCGACCTGCGCAAGTTTGTTGAGGTCAACTCGCTGCCTCTCCTGGACGATATTGGCCAGCACAACTACGCTGCCTACATGGGCGCTGGCCTGCCTCTGGCCTTCATCTTCCACATTGATGATGACATGAAGAAGGAACTCACCGACATCTTTACCCCGGTCGCCAAGAAGTTCCGCGGCAAGGCTAACCTTGTGTTGATCGATGCCAACACCTTCGCTAAGCAGGCCGATTTCCTTAACCTGCGTGAGCAGTGGCCCGCAGTGGGTGTGCTGGGTACCACCGGCCTCAAGTATCCGATGGACCAGAACAAGAACATCACGGCCGAGACTGCTGATGATTTCTTCACTCGGCTCGCGGCCGGTGAGGCGACGCCTTTCGTCAAATCCGGGCCCATCCCCGAGGACAACTCTGGCCCCGTCAAGGTAATCGTGGCCGATGAGTTTGAGAAGATCGTCATGGACCCGAGCAAGGACGTGCTGATTGAATTTTACGCGCCCTGGTGCGGCCACTGCAAGAAGCTTGCCCCCTTGTGGGAGGAGCTGGGCGAGAAGTACGCTGACCACCCGAGCATCGTGGTGGCCAAGCTGGACGGTACCGAGAACGACGTGCCCGTGAAGCCCGAGGACTTCCAGATCCAGGGTTTCCCCACTATCAAGCTCGTGAAGCGCGGCACCAACGAGGTGGTCGAGTACAGCGGTGACCGCAGCATGGAGACGTTCGAGGAGTTCCTCAGCACCCATGTGGCCCCCGCTGGCGTCGTCGAGAAGGCCGAGGAACTGGCCGGTGACGCTAAGGACGCCGCCGCCGCCAAGGTGGCCGAAACTGGCGAGAAGGCCGAAGAGCTTAAGGATGCCGCCGCCGCCAAGGTCGGTGATGCCAAGGAGGCCGTCAAGGATACCGCCGAAGCCGCGGCCCAGAAGGCTAGCGAGATTAAGGATGCCGCGGCTGAGAAGCTGGCTGAGGCCAAGGCCAAGGTGACGGAACTCAAGGAGGCCCTCGCCGACTCGGTCGGTCACGCCAAGGACGTTGCCGCCCTCAAGCTGGCCGAGGCCGAGGTCACGGTCGCTGAGCTGCAGGCGGCTGCCGTCGAGAAGGCCGGCGAGGCCAAGGACGCCGCCGCCAAGAAGTTGGCCAAGGCTGAAGCCAAGGTGGCTGAGCTGAAGGCCGCTGCTGAGGAGAAGGCAGCCGAGACCAAGGAGACGCTTGCCGCGGCGATTCACGACGAACTGTAAGCAGAGGTGCTTGTATCAGGCGTGGGTGGCGTTCCGTTTCTGGCGCACCCCGGGGTGCTCCCTATATGGTTGTAGTCTTTCTGTTTTTGCGTCGCATTACGCCCATTAAAAGCTTTTTATTGCCGCATTTCAACCGAGCTTAAGGTACTCTTGGGGTGGGTAGGTAAATACTCAGCGTGGAATTCAGTGTTGGGCGATTGGCGAGTAGTTGGGACAGGGTCTCCTGAAAATAGCTTAACTCCGATAGATCGCGCTAGTTCGCTGTCCGCTACCATTTGGTCTCAGTTTCGTGACCAGCACAGTTAGTGACGATTTTTGTACTTGGTCATCTTGCCCGGACCCCTGTAACGGGTGTGGCAAGATTGTCTGATTCGGCCTCGTTACACCTGCCAGCGACACCAATGATCCATCGATGGATCGAAGATTCGGATGGCAGGGTTTCGGGGGGGGGATCCATCGATTCCACCCAGCTGACCAGGTTGCTATGCTCGGATGCATATCCCTGGTAGCCAATGCCTACCTCCTTAGTGACCATCTTTTTACCTCCCTATTGTCATTCTGTGCCGCCAGGTGCACCGGAGATTACGGAGTGGAACTGTTCTCCTGCATAATACAGGTTATCCTAACTTTGTAACTTTAGCCAAAATAGGTAAAAAACACAAACTTTTTTCGGGCCTCAGCATTGAACACCCTAAATCTACTCGTTCCTTCCGTTCTCACCCCCCCCCACTTTTCCTTCGCCACCCTCAATTGTATAATGTCCCTCCTGGACGCTCACTCACTCCGTTGAGGGTTTGGTCCCTATGTCGTCAACTTTGGTCCCATTGTATCATCCCATCGGATCTGATTCAGGTACGGGCATGGCCGTGCAGCCTGCGACGCCATATGCTCGGCTCCGTAATGGGCCTAGTATGCCTTCATGAGGTACCCTATTTATCACAGGAATATTGCCCATCCTCTTGGTGCTTACGGAGGGGGGGGGAAGAAAGTCGGAGAATGAATATTTGCTGTCATGGTTCCAAGTATAGCCGCGTTTTCCTGAGCGTCACCTCTACCTTACAACCTCGCCCATTCTTTCCATAGGGAACGACCTTGACAGATCGCCAGCATAGATGACCCATAAGGCCCATGCCAGCTTAAATCTAAATAGTGTTTATAGAAATTATTGGCCGTCACTCCGTAGCGCCTGGCGAGCTCTTCCTAGCAAGCTGCCAAAGGAGACTCTATAGCCACTTGGCCGGGGCACGGCAAGCGCCGATTTCCAGGCCTCCACGACTACCTGCGGTGTGGCGAGCATATTGCCGCGCAGCCGCCCTTGGGCGTCCCCGAATGGCCAGAAGTCATAGGGGGCCAGGGTAGGACTGTAGAGAGGTTCTAGAAGAAGTTTGACTCAGGTGCTGGGAATATAGACATGGGTAGCTGCATCATAGTGTGGCGGTGCATTATGGTGGTGGAGCCATGGGGGGAGGTGATGAGCCAAGCTTCCATGTACCTTTACACAGGCCTACAGCATGGACTTCAGCCCGCATTCTACGTAGTAACCGACAGAGACCTTGACACCAGGTAACTTAGCTCTCAATTGCAACAGGCTGCGTCTGGTAAAAGAATACATATATCTGTCAGCGTAACCTTGGCTATGGCCCGACCTCGGCGTAGCTGGGTTGGGACAGGACCACCTCCGGCTATTGGAGCCAGTGGTCGGATCGTGGAGATACACCCAAGTTTCGTTACCTGGGGCAGTGGAATCCAGCGGGTTTTCACTGGCTCTGTTTAACCTCCCTTAGATATTGGCATCAAAACGTACCCACTGGTGGCACTAGTCATCCGTGAGGTTAAGGGGGGTCCAGCAGTTGAAATAGCTGTGCAACCCCAGGTCCCTAAGTAGGACATTGTACGCAGTGCCAGGGGAAGTGTGAAAGACACGGCTTAGTTTCTCGGCAGCCAATCGAAAGACTTTCTCCTATTGTTCCATAACTATGCCCCCGTAAAGTTTACCAATGGCATCTGATGGGCGGCCGGACCAAGGATCATCTTCAAGCGAGTAGTATCTCATAAAAAAGCGAGCTAGTCACTTGTTGACGGTGGCACGGTTGGGGGCAGCCAAGACCAACTGGTCGGTAGGTTCAGATAAAATGGAATCTGTCTTGTAGCCCTTCGAATAAAACTAATAAAAGAGGACTCACACATCATTGTTCATAAATTAGGATATCATGGGGTACGGGGCATCAGAGGCTGCCATGGCGGGGAGGTTGAAAGGTAACTTGTGATGTGAGGAGTGGTCCGGTTCTAAAGTAGGTTATGCTATTGAATCCCTCGCCTTAGACACATCTAGGCAACATCGACACTGCTAATATCTGAGACCTCAAGCTACATTTACGGCAGTGATTTTGAATCATCCATATTATAGGGCGAAGGTAGGGAGGAGGGTTGTTATCGATGTAAACCACTCACTGCTTGCATGAGGTTTTGGTCCTTGACTTGTCACCCTCCTTTTCGCACAGGGGAAAGTGTATGTGTGCGTATATATGTGTGTGAGGGAAGATGTTGCTGCGAGGGGAATGGGTGGGTGCATAGGGTCTGAAAGTATGAGTGTCTGCTTGCCAGTGGTTAATGGTCTAGACGGAGTAGATTGGTTCGTTACATGAGGGTACCTCCGATCAGTTTTTCATTTGGGTGAAAGTAGGGCCACCCATCCCGGATCCACCTATTAACTATGCACCCGATACTGTTTTCACCCCTTTTTCATCAAGCAAGTTTAGTCGCAAGGCTGGCTACAGTTTCATTATGAGAAACTGGCCAGTTCATTCCATCAGGCCAGGCTCGCATCGCACACTCGCCAGTGGACTCATTGCCCTTTCTGATCATGGGGCCTGAACGATTGTCATCGACGTCCTGAAATTATGGCCCCGATTAGTAAAATTCAATGTAGCCATGGTAAATTATCTACTCTGAAACCGGCCGCATAGCTACCGAGTAAGCAATTGAATGGCATCACAGCTGGGCACCCCCCCACCCTCTTCTCTAGCCACCCTCGAAACAACCAGCATTTGCACGGTGAATAAAGTGGGGAGGTCAGAGCCCCTCTCTTCCTCCCCCACAGTTGTTCTGACTCACACGTTGCTATGAGAAGCGTAGATGGTGGAGACTGGTTTCCTCATCCAGAATAATGGTAAGCTGCAGCGTGCTGCTCTGGAGGTCATAAGGGAGATCGGTTTCCCTTTTGCCTTCATATTTCGGATGAGGTTGAGAGATGGGGTGACCAAACTATACGGCGCCTTCCGCCCTGGCAGCGCATTCTTACGGGGTTCTAGTGGTGTAGACACGTCAACCAGAAATGTCGTCAAACGTCACGTAAAACCCTAATCTTGTTACAGCGGTAGCGGGCAGAATAAACCCACAAGTGCTCCAACCTTCGTGTTCCCTTAATCGTCTAATTAATAGGGGGCTGGTCAAAGAACGGACGCCGCTCAGTAGAATTAAAACAGAAAAGGGAGGGACGAATAGAAGTTGAAACAGCGGGCGGATTCATGTTACTGGATAGTGACCCGATGATTATCATTTTTAAAAAAATTGCTGACCGTCTGCATACTGTGCCTCATGACCTGGGTACTGTTGCGTTGCATGAAAAGGGCGGTAAAGGCGGATCAGTACCCTAGTCGGCCAGCTGTCCCCGACATGTTAGTATACTATCGCTGAGCAGGGTCGGGATTGTCGAAGGACCTCATCGGAGACAACTGTAACAGTGCCGAGAAGTGGCAGTTGTAATCAGAAATGACGTCAGGATGCACTATACTGCCTAGGGTCCAGCGGAGTACCATAAAGTACTGTTGGTTGCAGGTCTGCCACGTCAGCTCTGAACACCCGCTCTCCCTTCATATTTCGCACGACGGCCACGCCGGGTTGATGATGCAGCAAATGCGCCTACGGAACCCAGTCGACAGAGTATTGCTATGCATCTGAATATTTATCGTATTGCCTGTTTTAGAAGCACTGGCTACTATGTGGAAGTAATTTGAAACTTGAGCGGCGCAGTTGCTCGTTGTGGAAGGGGTTTAGCGGCTCATTGCCTCATTTCAAGCCAGGCGCGACGGCAAAGGGGGCAATGGCGGTCGTTATCCCGAGGAAACAGTGCGGGCCACACGTAGCTTGGCAGAATAATGGTCGAGACTACTCAGCCACTTAGTGCGGACGCCAATAGGTGACGGACCGACTTGGACTGGCTGCAGCCCATTGGCTAAGCAGGTAAGCACGGGTAAATATACCGGGTCAATTGGATGGGGTAGCCCAGCTGCAGCCTACCAAGGTTAACCCCGACGAGATCCCGTAAGTACATACCCCCCAGGCTTACGCCCATCGTCTATACCGCGGCAGCTGCCACTCTGCACGCTCCCTTTTAGCCAGCTGCCTTGGCAGCCTTGGAAACATGAGGGAGGGAAGGGTGGGGGGAGGGTGATGGCCGGGACCCAAGCCTCCGCGAAGCTAGCCAGTGCCACCTTGGTAATGGCTGTGCGCCGGGAGTAGCGCCAAATGCCCGCCGCCCAAGTTGTCGTGATCGGGACCCCGCGCCACTTCGTCTCCGCCAATCCATCTACAGGCAGCGATGGCTGGGTAGCCAATGTGTAGGCGGTCGTGGATCATCGCCATACGCAGGAGCGGACCGGTATGGTTTACTGTCGGTTTTTTTCATGACGGAACCCGGGCCCTGAAATCCAATGCATGCGGTGCTTTGGGTGAGGATGAACATCTCCCTCTGCAACTCACGGGCGAAACCTGCGAATATCTGGCGACTTTGATGTCCTTTGTTCCGTTCCCCATCCCAGTTGCCGCCCAGCCCAAGACACCGAGCCGCTAACGCACCTTGGCCGTCCGATCTTCTCGGCTAACCCCCCTTGGCCTTTTGGCTGGCAACAAAGAAATCATAATGAACCTCTGTTCCAGACCTGTGCCTTTCCTGCGCGTTAATTGCGCGCGTTTCGGATGGCTACAGCCCCCCTATTTTGCTTGCTATTTCTAACTCTCCCGATAAGACCTTACTTTTGACCCCACCCGCATCGCACAGCTTTGCACTCCACCCTCCTTTTCATCGGCCTTTACCCACATCTCCTTTATCTTTGCAGAGCCGATGGGTTACCTTTAATAGTGTGACCAGCCTCGCTCATGGCTATCCCCGCCCACCTCGTGCTACCATTCCACCATGCGTGCATATTGGCAGGCTCTCCGCGCACACGACCTCTCTGTGGCACCTCCATGCCCTCGCAGGAGCGCCTGATGGTGCCAAGACTCAGCTGCTAGTTACTCGTGCTATACCTGGCCATTACACGGGAGTTCAGCCATTCTGCCTAACCTCGTCGGCAGTCTGGTGTACCCTTGCTCTCTGGCTTGTTAGCGTGGCTTCTTGTAGCTCAATACGACCGAGCGCTTTAGCCTCCTTCCCCGCCCCTCTACTAGGCTGCTATACCCAGTTTATCCTCCCGCGTAGTAACTTATGTGTGAATACCTACTGCATTACTGCTCGTACGCCCACATTACAGCCGCCGGGCGCATTGGCCCTGTAATAATGCTGTATCGGGGGAGGGGCACCGTCACGCCGACTGACATATTAGGACCCATGTCGGGGTAACCATTCCATATTGTGCTCTTAGTGAGATGAGCCACCTCTACACATTGGCCGTGCTATCTATCACTTTCACAACAGCAGTTAAAAGCTGGATCTCTTGACGGAGACGGTTCTCGGACTGGTCGGGGACTCTTGAATGCCTTTATTCACATTCTCTGCCAGTTAGGCTGAGCATAGTGGACCGGTGCGGGCATCGTGCCGTTAGTGAATTTTACTGAGAAGAACGAAAGGGGAAGGGGGGTGGCTGGGACACAATATTCCTCATTGCATCGCTCCCTCATTCCGAAGATCCACTGGTACAACCGATAACACCAATCCCTCCCCCTTACGGCACACTACCGACATACCTACCCGTGCCTTTGGACGATTATGCGAGGAACTTCCCCCCTCCCTAACCTTTGCTAGATTACTAGGCACTTGGCTTGGGGAAAGTGGAGGGCCAGGCGTAGGGTGGTGGGGAGCGACAGACCCACTTGGGACGTGGTACGCGGAGTTCACCGTCGTACACTTCTCATTTCCTCAGGAGGCTCTCCTTCGTCTACCCTACTTAGTTGAAGTGTGGGCAGCTTCAAGGTGTGGCCAGGTAGCAACCAACCTCGTCAAACCCAACCTCACACCTAGGAATCCCTCGCAGAGACGGCCAAGTTGCACCTCGTATTAGCCAGCTATGACAAACATCAAGCACTGATGCCGCGACCGCAAAATCCAGACGAACAGCGAGAGGTCAGTTAACTAGGAAGTGGGCGGCCATGGGCCGTGGCAAAGCCGTAAAAAAACCACGACACAGTAATGGTCCTTTTAAAAAAGTGCGCTAAGTGGCGAGGGCCCCGTGGCCCGCCAACCCTGTCACTAGCAACATAGGGTTACACCATGCGGCTGCTGGCCTCTGTCATCGCGACTCATCTGGTCCACGGTCCCTCTCCTCTACCCAGCATTACACTGCACTTGGCCATCTCCCCGTTTCCTGCTGTCCCCTCCCTTCCCCCTGCTCTTCCCTCCTTTGCTTTGTTCTCGGGCGTGCTTCTTTGTTGGGCCCCTCAATAGCCTTTGTCCTCACCCGCCCCTTTCAGCATGAACAGCTTTCGTGCACTTTATCATTGTCGCAAGCCCAATGGGGGGGGGACACTGCCGCGAGCCACACAACCATAGTCTCATTCATACCCTATGCCTTGGCATCCTTTCCCTCCTTCTCTTCCTCCTACCAATGGTCCTCCGTGCATTCGCACCCCCTTTTCCCTAATATCCCTTCCGTCCCTTGAAACCCGGATCGTATTGGTTTCAGCTATATATAATGAACCGAGCCCACCACCGGACTGGACAGGTTTACATTGGCATCTTTTTCGTATTTACGCAGTTACCTATTTTCCACGACTATTCACTACCATTTTAGATTTAGCCTCCAGTGTCCGTTTCTGAAAAATTGGCCGTATCACGCCACCCTCCATAGCTATCGCCATTATCGGCGACCATCCTTCCGCCTAGAGCCAGTCAATTCGGCGTATCCATTGAAGGCCACCGCGCCCTCCCATCACCCCCCCCCCCTCAGTATTTAGCAAGGTTGAGCCCCCCTTCCATGCGGAGCCTCACCCTCTCTGCCCCTCCCACCGCCACCTCTCTCTCGACAACCTTAACACCACCCCCTTCATGATGGCCGAAGCATACCCCCGAGCCAAGGTCGCTTGCAGCCCGGTCGTATCCCCTACCTTATCCGCAGAGTCACCCGGCCGGTGCCTGGTTGGCATGCTACCCGACCCCAAGGTCGCCTCCGTCACCCTTCCAGGGTCTCCTCCGGCCGCTATAACCAGCGACACCGAAGAGCTTGCTGCCGACGTATCGAACGATAATCTGCCCCGGCGCCCGCGTATCCAGCCGGAGCTACAGGCTATCTTGGAAGCCTCATTCGAAAATAATCCCCTCCCGGACCGTGACACAAAGCTGATGCTCGCCAAGAAGCTGGGTCGGCCGCTCCGGTATGTACAAATTTGGTTCCAAAATAAACGCCAGACCGCCAAGAAGCACCGCGAAAAGCAGGAACGCCATCGCCAATGGTCCGCTTACTATAATGCGCTCAACCGATCCGCCAGACAGTCCGCCGACCCCTCATCACCCCCGCTGCCACCACCCGCAAAGCAAATGCACGACCGGGCCGCCTATGTCTGCCCGCCAGCGGTGACCGCCACTGCCCCTGGCCGCGGTTTCCTGCTCGAGACTCTACCCTCACGGCCCCAGGCGGCCAGCCCGTCGCTTCAGTGTTACCCCGTCGAGCGGGTACCGAGCCACCCGGGCTATATGTCACAGTCAATCAACAGCTGCACCACGTCGACCGATTCCACCGGCACCCTACGCCGTTATTTGAGCCAAACGCCGAATGCTACGGCTCCCCACCCTTACTACCATGCCTCTTCCTCCGTGCGCCATTCACTCACCTCACCCCACGCCGCATCGCTCCATCCGACCAAGGCCTCGACCTGTTCGGATGGTTTTCCTCCGCCCACTCTCATGTCGCCTGGTTCACTCGAACACAAATATAGCCGCGCCAGTTCTATCGAGACCCTACGTTGTGAAGTGGAGGCGGCTGACGCCGCGGTTGAACGTGCCACTGCCACCGCAGTTGCTGCCCGAGCCCGGTTTGAGGCCTACCTCCGGAGGGTGTCGCCCAAACGGTATACCGAGACTACTCAGGCTCATTCGCCCGCTCGTCAACAGGGCATCGTTTCCACGGACCCTTCCGCCAACCCTCGCCAGTATGCCCACTCGACTGATCACTTGCCAGGTCCTATTCGCCGCTCACCGGCCCACCTTTCTCGCGCCCATGGACTTCGCGCTACTACCTCCTCACCTGTTGACCAACATCGACCGCGCATCGGTTACCGTAGCAGTAGCAGTAACGGTGGGGATACAGGTCAGAGCGTATCGATGGCGCCGTCCGCCGCGGCTAGTACCACTTCCACCTTTGCCAGTGGTATAACATTACCTGCCTTTTCCCCACAGGATCATTCCAGCCAGAAGTTGGTCGCCCGTCTGCCTTCCATCAAAAAGGAGGCGTTTTGGAAGCAACCCCTTTAGAGCACTCCGTTCATGAGTTTCCCACCTACCCACTCCTCTCCCCTCAGCCGGTCTACGCAGTCCTTCGTTGGTTGTCCAATGTGACCCAATTGTATCACGCAGTGGATTAGTCCCTTCAAAGTATCACTTCATACAAAATCCTGTGCCATTTATAGTCCCCTCGTTCTCTCCCCCCCCCCCATTCGCTGTATTTTTACATCCGCCCTCGTCTCCATCCATCTCTTGATTGCGTCCCGATCTCCATCTTTCACGCTGCGTTATCTATCGTTTTATTGCGCGTCTCTAGATCCATTCCCCCGCTCTCTTTTTAGACTGACCACCATAATTGACACACTTCGCCGTCGCTTCAAATCCGAACCTACCAATGCCGCACGGCCACCAAATTCATTCTCTAATTGATAGTGGACTTTCTGTTATCCGGTGAACGTCGTGCTCCTTCTGTAGACTACTGTTACAAATTGATACCTGATAGTAATTATTAACAACTTTATATTGACGTGTGTGTATGTGCCGTAAACAAAATAAAATAGCTAACGGAAATAGG
>JANBPT010001104.1:0-14537 GCA_027575765.1 Tieghemiomyces parasiticus | reverse complement strand
TAATATTCTAGCAGAATCGACAGCAATAACGACCATGACGACGACAATGCTGACGGTAGGTCTCCTGTCACCCTCCCTCCCCCTGTGTCGCTTCTCAACATAACACCGGTAATACTATCTGCCTGTCAAGCTCATGGGATTGTGTATGGCATAACATTGAGAGAGAGAGAGAGAGAGGGGGGGGATAGTGAGCCGATGAAGCCCCCACTTCCACCTTTAGCTTTTTTTCTTAGGTTAAAGTATACCGATTTATGTGGACCGGTTGGGCGACGTGGGTAAGTTCCCAACCGGGGTCGTTCTTGCACTTGAATCAGGATTGCCGTGCAAGGAAGATGGTATGAAGATTGAGTCGCACTGCACGACATCAGAACAATCCCGCACCCCGGCACTGCATAGCCGTTACTAATCCTGGCAGAACAAGTCAAATGATAATAGCGGCTACGCCCATCGTAGCCGTCCGAGGGCGCAGGTGCGGTTGGGCGAAGAGAGGTGGTGGTGGTAGGGGGGGAGTTGAGACGGCCAGCACGGGATCAGTGGGGCGGATAACGTGAAGGGGAAGGGAGGGGGGAAGGTGGCGGCGTGGTCGGGTCAAGGGGTAAGTGTCGACCCGTCTGCGTACTTACTGCGGAGACAGGTAAATTGTCGTCTGAACACGCAATGTGCAGCAAGAGTTGTCGTAGAGACGGTCCAGAGACAAATACAAGTGAATGCGGATGGAGGTGAGTGACCCGTGGTGTCCAAAGGATAGTACATGTGTGTGGAGGAAGAAGGGAGGGCAGGAATGAGTCCCTAGGGGCCCGGTAAGGGTGTAAAGATGTCAGGGGGCGGAAGGCAAGCCCATCGGGCACGAAACAACGAGACGCTACTAGGTGTAAAGGGGGGGAGGGGCAAGGATAAGGATGCAACGTGGCCGGGGCACGCTACTGGCTAGTGGGGCCGGGGCGTGTTGCGCAGTTTTAGATGCCTTGGGGTTGTAAAAGCCCCTTCACCACCACCACCACCACCGCGACTCGAGCCATTGGTCAGTGATGATGCACCCACTCGGCAGCCACCACCATGTGCGAGGAAGGACAGGGATTGGCGGCAACCACAGACAGGGCGACACACGATATTGTTCACGCCGCTAAAATAGGGGAGGAGAATGGTGTTTTCGCCCAGCCAACTTTCCAACTTTATATCTTATATTTCGTGCATACCTCTCGCCGCCCTTCTCCACCCTATTAATATACCTACCCCCTCATTTATTCGTCTCCCGCCCCCCTCCCCCTTTAAACCACCTTCCAAGGGCATACCAATGGCCGCGGCCAGTCTATAATAAAGGGGCGGTATTGTCAATAGCGGGCTTCTGTCGCATTTGCTATATCGATATGACCTATCGACCAGCTGACATACATACATACACAATCCAGGATATCCGGCAAATACGGCCCCTCGAGACGCCACTGACGGCTGCGCGGTCATTAGGCGTCATTGCCCGACATCCCTATGTCATTGACTTCAATTCATGAGTTAGAGAGAGTGAGCTGTGAGAGAGGAGGGTTCGTAACGAACGGCTATCCAAAGTACACAATGTACAAGCCGGGCGGGGTTGAAACTCCGCCCGCCAACGAAAGAAATAAAAGAAGGGGAAATGATTACCATTCGATTACAAAAAAAAGGGGGGGCTCTGAATATAAAAAATTAAAATAGGGAGCGCTTGAGCTGCTATTGCGAGGTCTACATAAAAACTCCGGCTACCGCTGTGGGAGCGTTTAGGGGAGGGGGATAGAGGGTGCTACGAATGGACAATCGAGTGGCCAACGAGGAAGGACAGATTGTCGTGCTGTCCGAACGTATAGTCCAAAAATCTCCTGACCTTCACTAGAGGTAGCTAGACGATAGTACGCCAGGGCTACCCGAGGCGAGAATTGGTAAAAGCCAAGTGAGATGGAGATATAGGTAGCACCTACCCGCCGCCTTACCGCCAAGGTTGCCACTGCCATCCACCGTCAACCAACCTGGCCATTTAAGCCGCAATCCAGTGCTAGGATAGGCGGGAGAGGGGATTGGCCCCCAAATATCGGTACAGTTAATGAACGAGACCAAGAAGGAGAGCGGGCGAGAGGGATGAAAGAGCAGTCAGGCGACCAAGTGGTGTCCCCCGCTTCCGTCCCCCCCCCTCTTTTCACAGGTCGCACCTAGCCCATACGCTACTAATCGGGGCGTCAGCAGGCGTATCGTGGCGACCGGTGGGGTAAATGGAGAGTGGAGGAGCCGGAAGGTTCGGCAGGACACCGCACAGGATCCAGTCCTCGTACCGATGGTTACGCAGACCGTTGTGCCGCAGCCCCATTACCTATTGCCAGTGGACAGCGGAGGGAGCAGAGACTAGCCCCGATCTGGTAACTGAGCAGTATCCCTCGTTTGGGCATGGAGGACCACTCGCTACAGACCAACAGACCTCTCGCGACTGCCTCTGATGACGATTATTCGCTGCACTCCATCTCCACCGTCAATTATTATGCGGTCGGCTCTGAGCGACCATAGCCTTACCCCCTCCCGCCAATCTCCTCCCATTGCTGGCCCTAAAGGCATGGCGAAGGACAGCCCAGTCAAGCGTGCTTGTACAGGACGTGGCCCAGTTGAAAGGAAGGAGAGAAAAGCAGTGTGAAGTTCCCCCCCCCACACACACACACCATCCACCACAAAGCCCACACCCGCACTTCCCCCACCCTTCTCATCGACCACCACTTGTCCTAATTTAGCACGTGTAATTGGTGCGTTTTTTTTTTTTTCAGCGAGAGTCCGCCTCCACCGCCCCTCATATGGATTAGCGGGTAGCTCCAACCTTCGTCATCGTCGACGTTTAAAACGGATCGTCCACTGCGGGGCTCGATTAGGATGACCTGGGAGGTTCCCTTCGTCCAAGTGCCCGCCACCTTCCCAGGCCCCACCACGCTCTCAACAAAGTATTTTTTCTTTGCCCACCCTCTCTGTCATGTCTGTGGTGCCCGCCCGTCTCTGTTCCACACCTATTTTCGCTTTCCACGCCCTAGAACCCCCGGTTTGACCATTCCACCTCGTCTTCCTCAAACCAACCCTGTGGGTCTACCTGCCTTGGGCCGAACAGGCTGAGCGGCTGGTGGGGTATATGTGTGTGTGTGTGTTTCTGGAGCGGAGATAACTCCGTCATAGAACACGCCGTTGTAAAAATTGACTGGAGAGTGTCGCACCCTCCAGCTAGCTAACCAGAGAATATTACGGACTGCAAAATAGACCGACGGAAAATGAAAATAGAAATAGAATGCACTACGTTGAACTTTTAAGCGGAACGGCTCTTTAGCTACAGAGATTATTAATTGGCTAGACAGTGGGGTGGTGGCCGTTTCACCACCGTGTGTGCGACACCCTGTGGACGTAGAATGAGGTGGGCTTTAGAACTGGCGAATCAACGAACGAAACTGAGCAGCAGCGACTTGTGGCGAAAACAGTTGGCGTGGTTCCGACGAGCATAGGCAGGGAGAGAACGCTCCGACATTGTCCCCAAGGAACCCACCGTTCGCCGGCTGGTCTGGCTCGACGAACAGCACCTCTATCCTATAAACAAGGTGTTCGACCGGCTGGGGGGTGGTGTTTTCCGTTTCGTACACTTGGGTTACGAACAACCGTATGTGTGCGAGCGATTGGTTGGTACTAGTGGCTTCGCATCCCCCTTCCCCACTTAACCACCGTTCCATGCATATTCGGGGGAGGGGAAATAAAATAAGGTCGTCACACGTTCGACTATGGCGAGCGACAACCTTTCAGGGCTCGGCGTTCGGGAGGTGAACTCACATTCTCTGCTCTGGACAGAGTTCGCCTCACGCCTAACGGACAGGGGGATTGAGGAGGAGGGGGGAAGAGAGGTACAACCAGACGCACGTACTGGGGCGCTTTGCGGCTTCCAACCTCTCTTCACCCTCCACCTGTTTAGGCCTGTCACGTTGCCTCTCTTCTATGTTTATCAGGATGACCAGTCTATCCGTTTCCGTTCGACACTGCAGGGCCCGTCATGCTGCATCCACATTGGTATAAATTCTTGCCATTTTTAGGGAGGAAAGTGCAATGTTGGCTAGCCAACGCCAATCCAGCCCCATCCCACACCCTTTAGCCCATATATGTTCAGACAGCAAAGAGGATACCATCACCATATTAGGTAGCGGTCAGCCCCAAGATATACCTTCCCTCCCCCGAGCTGGCTACATTGAAACAAGCGTTGACAATAGGGGGGGGGAAGCGTTGCGGAGGGTCAAGGTAAACCCCTGGTCGACGTTGGCAGTACCGATGGGCTACGTCCAAACCTACGTTACCTGCTCTGCGCCACCATATTCATGTCATTGTCCCAGGTCGGGGGGGGTGGGAGAGGGAACGGTGAAGGATTGCCGGAAACCTCCTGCCATTCTGACACTCACACTAAATAGTTAAAACAACGTGGACGCAAAGTCAAAAGGCAAGGGCCCGGCCCTGAGAAGTTACCCATCGAGCCTCGATGAGCTGGTGGCCAAGTGTGACGGGCCTTATGCTATATTGCAACCCAACCAACTGCCTTCTTTCGAAGCCTCATTGGCGAATTTCTGTCTTTGTAATGCCTAAAACCATGTTCCGTATTCAAAATGCAGAACTGCGTGTGAGGTACTGAGTTATATTTGATAGCTTTAATTCCCATCCATGTTAATTTTGAACAGTTTCCTTTTTTGAATGACGAGGCGCCACCGCTGCCCAAAGGGTCACATTTCACGAACAGCCAGCGATCGCACGATAGTTGAATTGGGGGGTGGGAGAGGAGGTCCCATTAAAGGAGAAAAAAAAATCATCAACATCAACCTGATCTACACTCTAGCGCCCTGGCCGGCCTTATGACATTCAACTGCGAGTGTCATGCATAGATGCTTACAGTTGGTGCAGGCTTCCTGGCTGTATACAAATATCTATTGTAACGTTTACAGACTAGGTCATAACCAACATGCCCCCCTCCCCGATATGCTATTCTCTCTCTCCGCCTAGCCTCCGATATCTTATTTCACCATGCCTACCGATGACTTCATTACAGTTATCTACTATTTGTCTCAGGCTGTCAGAGTCCAACAGCTGAGCCGACCCGGCGTGCAGCGACATGCATCACTTTTCCCTGCCCCCCCCTCAAATGTGCGTACCGCTGACGTTCTCTCAAAGGTGGGTCTGACGTCGGCGGTAACTATATTGTAGCACCGCAGTCTTACCTAGAATCATATCGTGTACGGCTGGTCAACAAATAGGGTGACCTCCGTATGGAATGACCAGATGTGTGAAGGTAAGGGTCAAATTTACGATGCATGGGCGATAAAAATTGAGCGGTGGTCATATGGAAGGCGGTGTTTCCGTTCTACCGCTGTGTCCAGAACATGTAAGTCAGTTATGCCTCGTGGGCAAGTTGTCGATGGAATCGAGGCTTGCCTAATTAGTCGTCTAAACAAATGTACTAGGGCGCTGTATCTTCATGAGGGCGAGTGTATGTACGTCACTGGTTAGCAATCTAATAGGTGCTATATAGAATTAGGAAATATGGTGAGAGGCTAGTACGTGTTGTTGTAGGCTGGTAGCGGTGTAAGCATGTAGCCGGATAAAAGAAGCTGTCCGGTAGTGTGACGGTGCCTTTGCAAGTTTAGTCTCAGATAGTCTCATTTATAGAGGCGGGCAACAATAGACTCGCTTCTCTTTTTTAGGCCCGTCGTACATCCTAGTCAATCTGTGCACGCAAAGTACTGTTCAACTGAGGTTTGTAGGGAAGTTGGGGGAATAGCTACCAGGCAACCTGTTAAGGAACACAACAGGTATTAGGAGGAAGTCATAGAAAAACGGACAATCACTATTTTACAACGAACCGTGGCAGCCCGCCAGAGAGCTTTTCACCGGAACGTACACTGTGCATTTCATATTTTCCCTCAGGTTTACATTCAAGTGTTCCACCATAGCACATTCCGAGAGCCACACTGCCAAATGAACGCCATTATTTCTTATCATATAATTTAGGCATTAAAACTCCGATCGGCATTGTATTTTTACGTTGGCGCGTATGATGAGGAAAATACCTCTCTTTGTAGCAGAGGTAGGTGACGTTGGCTGTCAGTAAGCCTCACTTGCAATGCATAAGTAAATACCGATCCAGCCTCCACAGCGCACAGAGGATCTAGCCATCCTACGCTTGATACCATCATTAACGAACAGCCCATGTACCCCCACTAAACGAAAAACATTACCAAGAAACAGGCCGGTTAAAAATGCCGTGTAGTGTGAAACAACGGCTCAGGTCGGTATGGGACAGCATCGCTACCACCTGATAAAACGAAAGGCCCGGGAAAATTAGATCGCGATCGATACTATGTATTCATTACACGTAAAAAGATTTCTATTGTATTTTGCTACAAATGAGCCTGATAGCTTCCGAGTCTGACTTTATAAACGAGCCTTATTAAGGGGTATCTCTGGTAGGCTAATTGGCATAACCCCCTCATGACCTGGACTATTCCCTGGATAATAGTTTCCATTTTTGCTACTCATTACACACTTTTTTCAAGAATTGCCAGCTCCCACCCACCTCACATTTTACTATCAGTCCTCCTATAACCATCTGGCATAAAGACACCCACGTTAAATCTTCAAGCCGATAACCGGATCACTACGCGTTTAAAGCACCGGTACCCTGGTTAAGATACCACCCACTGGATTCCATCGTCGGTGAGCCTGGAAGAAATAGGGCTTGGCTACTCGGTTGACGTAAGAACCCTCCCCCCTTCCCTACAATCTACCGGTAGACAACGGGCTTAGTGCTTACACATTTACCCTGCCACTACGTGTTACACCCTAAACTGGGATTTAGAGTTTTCGTGTATTCCCGTTACACTATTAGGCCTTCCAGCACCTCACCGATAACCAACATTCACCACCAGGAACAGACTGACAGCTGGTGATCCAATAGCTTTCATTGGTGCCAGTCATAGTTGGAGAGAAGGGGATAAGTTTATACCAAAGATGGGGCGGCTAGGGCCTAGGTTAATGGGCCACATCTTTTTGCCAGTTCTCAGGGGCGACTTTCCATTAGTGGGCCCGCACCGACCCAGGCACGCTAGGATCCACCTAATAATCGAAGTTATCCAGACTTCCAACCTAGAAAGCCTCGACACCTTGTTGGGCGATATATGAGAAAGTCCCACGGAGAATATCTCGCGGATAAAACACGATCTAGAAAATAGGCTGCTCATTATAGCGGTATACCTTATAAATTCAGCAGCTACGTTTGTCCTATTAGAGGCGGCAGGTGGCAGCATTCATGGTGCCCATATCGAAGGAAAAGCATATGGCATCCCGGTATTTAGTGAATGGTCCTAATGACAGTGACATGGTATAAAATACAGTAACGGCGAAATCCACAGGGTGGCTGGGAACTACGTCCGTGGGTTTCAGGGTAATCGAAGTACGGGAGCAGAGGAAGGGTACAGAAGGCAGAATCAAAACGTGTGTAGCGGAGACTAGCATATACGCGTATGGGTGAATGATGATGGAAAAATCTGCTTGGGGAGGGGGCAGGTTAATGGTTAATATCGACCAATGAAAACACCAGGTATGTGATAGGGCAGATAGTGGACTGACTGAGGAGAGGGGAAGGGAGGGTGCCAAAATAATAATCAACGTAACAATACTTCTTGGCGTCGAGTTGATCTATAGCTCAGTCGAACTCCTACATTGCCTTGCGCCGCCCGACGTAGTACCGTGCGATGCGCAGGACCTCAAAGAACGCACCGGATTCGATGATATAGAGCAGAGCGATCCAGCTCGCAAACAGGGTTCCCCAGGTGTACATGAGGTAGGCACGCTGGAAGCCAAGGACCAAAATGAGACTGATGTAGACGTTGAAGCCCCAATCGGTGACACTGGCGAACCACGGCGAATGTAAAAGACCAGGCGTGGGCATGGCAGTTGAGGGGGAGGCGACGGAAGTATGCACAGAGGTGGGGGGCGCTAGCCGTAGATCCCGGTGATAATCCGGGAGTAAAGTGGTAGCGGAGTGCGGAGTGATGGGCGGACTAGGGGTGGGTGATAAAAATTCGCTGGGCGTGCCGGAGAGGACCGATCGCAGGTCTGTATCGGACCAGGTCCCCTGGTGGCTTTGGGACACTTTAGACAAGGCAGAACCCACCAGGGAGGTCCCCAGAATCCCGGTACCACCGCCGTCACTGGATGGTCCGGCCATGGGCAAGTAAGGCAAGATGAAGGCCCCCGAGAATGTGGTGAGGATCAAGAACGGACCTAGCCAAAATACATTGTGATCGGAGGCTGCGTCTTCGGTCCAGTTCACTGCCAGGTTGCGCATCCACACGACAATTTCGGGCATGTTATAGGGTAAGAGGAGCATCATGAAAATCAGGACGGTAAGTTGGTAGTCGTACTGGCGGTGGATGACGTAGGCGAAGTCGTTGTGGTCCCCGTCGCGTACTATCGGAGCGTCGTCAAGAGTGGAGGCCGGGGTTGAGGGCGACCGGCGGTGGTGGGTCTCCTTGGCGCCCGATGGGGCCGCGGCGACGGCGGCGGCCAAGTGATCCCGCAGAGCCTGGGCATCCACTGCCGTACCGGTCGTCGACGGAGTGAGCGGGTGCGAGTTTGTCGAGGACGCGGTCGGGTATTCAGCACTGGTCCGTTCCTTGGTCGAGTGACCGCCGGGGATGGGATTACGAGCCTGCCGAAAGATCTGGCACGTGATTTGAGTCTTGATGCAGGTGATCAAATGATAGGCCCAGAGGGAGCAGAAGGCGAACTGGTAGGGAACGAACGTGGCCACAGCGACCAGGAGGATAACGACGGTGAGCGCCTTACGGTACGTACGGAAGGTGGTGTTGGCACGGTAGGAGGAGGCGAACGCGCTCCGGCGGCGCATCAGCGGAACAGACGAGGCGGCCAGGTGGGGAGGGATGTCAGAGGATTCCGGGAGGAAGAATAGGTTATAACGGTTGAGGATGTCCACCGAGGCCCGCGGCCAAACCAAGGTGCCCGACCGCGGGCTGAGGCGGATCCAGCGACGACCCATAAGGTGCGGCCACCGGCGGGCAGTCGCCTGGAGCCGCTGGCGAGCAAACAGAGTGACAAAGGCAAGGACGTGGATGGCTCCGTCCAATAACACCCAGCCCATCACCAGAGTGCCCAGGGCGCAAGCGCTCATGGCCACCAGGAGCAGCCAAGTCCCATCGCCGCGGTGGCCCAAGAAGGCGTTGCTGATCCAGGCAAAGGCGCGGAACGTAAGCCACCAGGCGCCTTTGGACCCCTGGGGAGACTGCAGCACGGCGTCGCCCGCGGGGGCGGCATCGGTCACTATCCAACTAGAGCGGTAGGTGGCGAGGTGGTCGAGAAGGCAGGACTGAAGGAACGACAGTCCCATCAAGCCGGCGTTGAAGAGCAAGAAGCGGGACTGCACGAACCGGTTCAAGGCGGCGGGGAAGGACACGTAGCGTCGCTCACGGTTCCAGGACTTCCACTGCAGCTTCCATGCGAAAAGGGTGTAAATCATCACGAATCCAAGCAGGACCAGCTCGTAGCGCTTGAAGAGGCGGGCCACAGTACCGTACACATCCAGAGTGAGCTCTAGGTCGTACCCGTCCACGGCAGACGGATCAGCAAATAGGGTAAGCTGGAGACCCAGCCAGCGGTGCGGACTGCCCTCAGTCGCGGGACCAACGGTACTATCGGCTGGGCGGCGGTCACCGGCAAGGAGCTCGGCCGGGACATAGGGGCCCCGGCGGTGGAAGTCTAGATGCGCCCGCGAGATATTAAACCAGAATCGACCCTCGCTATGGGTTGCGTCGGACTGGAATAAGATAGGCGGAAAAGCTGGGTTGGCCAGAGTCGAGGGGCGGGGCTGAATGTGTAACCAGTAGGCGTAGAGTGGGTTGTCTGGTATGTCTAGGTGCACGGCGGTGCGTAGTGCTGTCCCTGCCGACCCGACATTGAAGGCGAGAGGCCGGACCAAGCTGGTGAGTAGCTCCACAACGCCAACCGACAGGCGGTGTACTGCCCCAGCGGGCGGGGAGGTAGGGCTGGCGGTGCTAGTAGCGGCGGTTGGCTCATCATGCATGGACGTCTCATCGTCAATCTGACGGGCCAGCAAAAAGTCCAGATGACTGGCGGGATTATAAGGTAGGGGGGAGGCACCGTAATAAACGAGCACCGCGTCAAAGTCAGCCACGAGCTCCGCGGGTAGTGACAAAAAGTTGTAGGCGGGGCGGCGCTGCGGGTTTGGTTCCGGGACGGCGAAGGCTGGAATTCGACTGGCCCCAGGGGCTGTACTGTAACAGGTGGTCAGCAGCGACCGGAGGTTGTACCAACTGGTCAGACCCTCGGCAGCGCGGAGGGCCTGGTCCAGGGCGAGGCGGTCTGCAGCACGACAGAGCAGGACGTCGGCATCTGACGAGCCGAGGCTTCGGCCGCTGAATGTCTCCCAACCGGTCGGTGTAGTCGGGCCGTCGGCGGTGACCAATCCTGCCCGGTTAGTAGTTAGGAGATGTACAGTCGGCCGGGGTGACCACGCCAGCCGGAGCTGCGTGGCGTTCCATGCGCTCATCTCCACAGGGAGGTGCCCGGGGAAGGGATCGTTTGCTGGGCGCAGAACAGTGTCCCAGACTGGACCTGCCGGGGCGGCCAAGCGGGCCCAGGCGGTTTCGGTGCGCAGGGAATCGGGGTCCGTCACCAGCCATCGACGCAGCTCGTACATGCGACGGGTTAGGGGTTTGGTCTGGCCGGGGCGACGGGCGTCCACCACAGCCATGAGGGTCCGGCCTACCACCTCGACCATCTGCTTGCACCACAGAATGGACTGGTGGTCCATGGACAGCCATACACCGGGGATCTGGGTGGTGAACACGGTGAAGCCGTGGTTGGGTGGCACCGAGGTGTCCACGAAGGCCAGGTCGGACCCCACCATGGCATCTAGGTTACCCCCGGCGATGGACACCAGGGCCATATCGTCCAGGAGAGACTCGGACACGGGCCGATTGAACTCACGGATCCAAAACTCATTGGTGGTACGGTACAGATTGTCCACGTAGGATTCCAGGGCGGCCGGCGGGGAGAGGTGCGGTGAGGATAATGTGAGGATGGTGTTGACGGAGCCGGGGTGATAGTTGGATAGGGTCACAGCGGTGCGTGCGACCACGCCACCCATGGAATGGCCCAGCAAGATCACCGACGCTGGTGGGACCCAGGGCAAGTCGTCGTTGCCACGCAGGTCGAGGTGGGATCGGTACCGGTCTCGCGTGGTCGGGTATCGCGATAGAATGTAGCGTACGGCATCATTAACGAACTCAGCCTGCTCCCGTAACGAATAGCCGTGCAGGGCTGTGAACTCCTCGTTGAGGTCGAGGGTGAAGAAATCAAACCCGATATTTCCGTCGTCAAAGGCGGCCTCGGCGAACTGCTGGCGGGTGGTGGCGTACTGGCGCGAGGTCACAGCGGCGATGGAGCGCACCTGTTTATAGCTACCGGCGTTACCGGGAATGAAGAGAACCGGGATGCGGAAGGGCTCGGCCAGCAGCTCGTCCACCCCACCCTCGCGGTACAGGTAGAGGCTATACTTGTGAGCGAAACGAGTCTGGGTGATGTCGAGTCCGTTCTGGCGGTAGTACACGGGGTACATGTAGAACATGTCGCAGCCCTGGGGATCAGCCTGCCCCCGGAAGAAAGCGTGTAACATGAGACCCAGTAGTGTGACCGCAAAGGTAGCTAGCAGGATCAGCAGCCTTGTGCAACCGAAGCGCGGGCGCCGGGCGGGAAACGCGGCGCGGTGCGACCCGGCAGCCGCCAGACCGGCGGGCCCAACCGTCTCGCCACCGGCCAGCGTCAGAGTATCCGACGAAGGAGAATCGTCGTCGTTGTACCGACGTCGGCTGAGGGAGGGGGCCAGGGCGGTGCCGTGACAGTCAGGGGCCGGTTTTTGCATGGTCAGGCGGGCGGGTGCGCGGAGACCGCGGGAAAAGGGCCGGCGGCGTCGGAGATGGCGCTGAATGGCGGACGAGGTTATTAGGACTGGGGGATATCAAAGAGCCAATATGGTACGGTGTGGCGGGAGGTAAGAGTGAGAGTAGCGTTGAGTAAGGTAGGAGGAGGGGACAATATCAGACACGAGTCAGGGTGACAGTAAGGGGAACCGACAGGCTAATGTGAAATACTGACCGCTGAGCGGATGAGTGGAATTCAAGCCAAGACGGGCAGGGAATGCCGCACTTTGTGGGGTCATCCACAGTGACGCAACGGACATACACGAGGGGCCAAGTGAACTGGTGGGCGGTGCGGGTGAAGGGGAAGGGCCGTGCTTCCTCTTTGAGGCCACAGAGAAGTGTATTGGGGAAAAGACGCCTAATTGGGGTCAGCAGCGTGGTAGGTCAAATGAACAGCGCGACCGGAGTAGTTATGGATTCGGCTTCAAGCGGGGTCAGCGTAGCGTCAATGTGGACAGGGATTGGGAAATAAGAAGTAACCAAGGTAAAATGGGTGCCGGTAGCGGTGGTACTGACAAGGGGTGAGACCGGACTCGTCCGTCAAACCAGGGAAGGGCAGGCCTTAAAAGGGAATTTGGACCAACTGAGGGTGGGCCTGAAGGGAGAACGAGATTAGGGTGAAGTGAGTCCGTGCTAGGGGACCAGAACGGGCGCAGGTAGTAGAGCAGAGGTGCCAGCTAATATCGGCTAGCATATAGCGAAAACGTTGTTGTCACTACAGCCTCTAAGCTACTAGAGTAAAATGAGCGGGAGGGATAAGGGGTGCGGGGGTTTGGTGATGTTTGACCAAAGTACAGTACATGCCACGTATAAGGCCAATTGGTGGTCCAAGATCTCTCGTTGACTTACCCGATGTGGGATCCATATTGATGGCGTCGTCATCTGCTGGCGGAGAGTCCATAGTGGTTAGTGAGGCGTGGGGTGGTGGGAGTGTGGGACCTGACGGGCAAATTAAGAAGTAACGAAAAAATAGCTTTTTTCCTCCCCCGCTACAGCACGGTCCGGGGGAAGTTGGGGCCAGCGCGGGTTGGGGTGCACAGTCCGCGGAGACCGATCGGTAGGTTTGAAGAGATCCTGAGGAGGGATGGGCAGCTAAAGGGAGGTGGACGTGTGATAGGTGACTGGCCGACAGTGCCCACACGTAAGGTAGTGGCCAGGTGGCGTGCAGAAGTGGGCCAGGCCTACACCGTCAGGGGAACCGTCTTGTATCGCGTCCCACTACTACATTGCAAAAATACCAATGGCTCTGTATTTGTGATACTGGCCAAATTCAGGTAACGGGTAATTAGGCTCGGTTTTGGTTAGGATATTGCGTGCCGACCTTCTCTGGTACCACTTGTGCCCAATTCCTATCGGCAATTATCAGCCGTGTTGGTATGGTCGCCGGGGGGGGACTTGTGTAACCTACCAGGATCAGTCACCCCCCCCGGTCGTAGAGGCTTAAACAAGGCATTGGGCCTCTCGTACACGTCCTTGGCAGTTATTTTAATGGCCCCACGTATAATCTACTAATAGACCCTCTACTCGTCATTGAGGCCTCGTCAGAGTTGAAATTGTGGAAGCTTTGCGACTTAACTCCAAAGCTAGCCCGGAGAGGTTGTGCTACTCACGTAAATGGCTTGGCGCTGACCGACGCCCCTTTTTCCGGACGGCACAGCCGCGGGTGGGGGGCCATTGCCTAGCGGTCAAATTATGCCGAGAAAATATGATATAATTTAAACCCACGTAAGCCACATTCAATTGTGATTGTGAGATTTGCTACTAAAAAAAAATTCAACCATGTCGCGTAATCGATCACTAATGAGGGTGACTAGCTGCCAACTGCCGGACAGTGTATACTCTTAGGCAGGCCTAATAGGTAATATTTCACTATGGCAACCTAGCCTCTGTTGGAACGCCCAACGAGAGGGTAGTTATGTTTACTACATGGTTCCAACACCACAACTCCGCTGACCGCCGTGACATTAGGATATCTATACGTCTGATGTAGAGCCACCACTGGCCCCAGCTTGTGCTGAAAGGGCGGCCGTGAGTGCCATCACGTCCATGGCTTGGTGGCCCGCAGTTGATGCCATAGTATCGTATTTCTTTGGCTGGTCTCCTCATCCCTCTCTCCTGTCGGCGCCTGAGCGTTGCCAACCGAAATGCGAGTGTATCAGTAACCAGGATGCTGATTATTGGGAGCTGGCATCCAGACATGCGAGCGGTCTAATATGTCGCACTGCCGCATGTCACTCGTTTTCCTATCGTAACTCTTCTCTAGACCTGTAAAATACATGCTCCCTCCCTCCCTCCATGCTGAGCTTTTTACCTGTATCCCCACACTCTGCCCATTTATTACCCTCCCGCCTTTATCACCACTCATCGCCAACATCACTAGTTTCTCCCTGCGGCTTGGCCCCATTACACACCGATCACCATGGCTGAGGCGCGAACCGACCGTAATTGGCGGTACACCTGCGACTATTGCCAGTCCAACATTAGTCGAACCGTCCGCATCCG
>JANBPT010001103.1:0-14553 GCA_027575765.1 Tieghemiomyces parasiticus | reverse complement strand
TGCTCCAGGAGACCGACCACTTGGGCCTGGCCAGCAGGGATGGTACCGTCGGCCGCTAGGAATTTGCCGTCATCCCGCTTGTTGTCAATCTCGCGCAGTTGCACCTGGACCTCACGTATGCTACTAGCATCGAAGTGCTTCTGCGTCGACAGCAGCACCAACCGCTTGCGGATTTCGATGAGTTGGCGGCGGATAGGGATTAACTCGGGGCTGATCTCTTCGACACTGCGGCACAGCTCTTCGAGTTTACGTTCTGAAGGGCCCAGACCGGCGTGGGTGATAAAAAGGAGAGTGGTAAATCGATACAGGAGATGAGCCATAGGGCAGACAGGGTAAGTCGGCGCAGGCGGGTCACGGTCGGTGGGGCGCTGCGCTGCACATAATGGCAAAGATCCTACGCTGAAGGAGCACTTACTGCACTGTCGGAGCCGCTTGCTAATGTAGCTGAGCTGAGCGGGCTGGAAACCACTATTCTCTTGAGACTCGCTGTTGTTGATGATCTTCTCCAGGGCCTCCAGGCGTTTGCGGTACGGTTGGAGGTCATCTGTGGCCAGGGAGGGGAGGGGGCGGCCGTGGGTAAGTAACGGGACTCGTACTACTAGCGAGATTCGCTCTGGGGAATTGTAGTAAGAGACAGAGCCTACGGGCCATCACTGTACCCAATCACCTAGGTAAAGGGCGTCAGGGCAGTCAGAGGACTGGATACTAAAGCGGGGCGCCTTCCAATTTCCTGCCCTTGGCTATCCGTCAGCCAAGTCAAACCATAGGTGACTAGGATAACGCTAATCCCACCCATACTTACCAAGTTTGAACACGTCGATTTCGCTGAGAAGTTCCAGATTTTGCTATAGTGGAGACAAGTGGTGGGGTTGTGTTTGAATGTGTGCAATGAGGTGGTCAGGGAGGGGGTGTAGTATAATAGCAAGCCGTAGGCGCTGACTTGGCAGTCTCTAAACCGCTACTGGTGACACATGGGTAACACTTTCCGTGAGTTTGTATGGGTAAGCTCACCTTAATGGTCACCAGCTGGACATAGGTGGCGGGCACCTCTCGGTTCTTGCCCAGGGCAAGGTAGAACAGGGAAAACAGCTGGTAGATATCATCAATCACATCATCAACACGGTTGCGATACTGGTCGTTATCGTGGCTCTCCTGTTCGCGGACCTCGCGTAGCCGGGCGACCTGCTGGCAGAGTTCGTCGTAGAGAGAAACCACATCCTCCTCGCGATAGTAGCTTTTCTGGTCCTTCTTGAGGCGGCTGAGCCGGTGACGTATGGAGACCAGGTTCTCCAACACCCGAGACTCCTCGAGGCTGATGTGCTGGGGCATTGTGCAGAGAAATGGGCGGGAGGAAATGGGTGGAGCTGCATAACAAATAGCGATGAACGACAAGTAGCAGAACTATAGGTTAGTCGGTCGTTCGTCAAAGGTGGAGCGACTCAGGGACTTGGCGACCCAAGGTGCGCCGCAGTGCCCCCATGAAGCCCCTGAAAAGAGCGGGGGACTCGGTGTGAAGGGCGCCCGCGGACGACTTGTGGGCGGTGGATGGGTGACGTAAAGGGGGGGGCAAGCAGAGAAAGCCCGCCAATTCAACCTAAAGATTCGCTTTCTCCCTCTGCCACCCCACAGCAGTTCCTGTCCAATGTGTAGCGGGTCACCGCATCGACAGTAAGGAGCCAGGCTGGCTTGGGGAGCCTTCAGCTATGCAAAGCAAAGGGGAGTGGGGCCTTGCAGAAGCGAAGGGGGGGAGGTGACTTACCTTAGTGAGGAGACCCTGTGTGCGGTAGCGGGGATGCGTGGCGGGTGCTGACAGTCAAACGTGCGAAGTAATCTAGGGTAAAACGTGGAAACTGACGCAATGTCTAGGGAGTTGGGATGGTGAGGACAGGCAGATGGAACCCACAAGAAAAAAAAGTGATGTCCGGTCCGAGAAAGTGAGCGGGCTGGGTGGAGGGGCGATGACGAGTGAAACCTCTTGCTAGTGAAGTGGTGTCCGGCGGTGTTTGTCAGAAGGCAATGCGGCGTAGACACGCTGAGAGGCTAAAGAGATGGTGCCGTGGGCTGAGGGGGGATAATAAAAGGTTAAAGTCGTGAGCTGACGGGGCAACGCTAGTTACAAAAGGTCCTCTAGTGCAGGCGAGTGACTACGAAGACGAGAGGGGAAAAGATATGTAGCCAAGCGGGTTGACGGATATGATAAGTGTGGAGGGATGTTGTCTACGTTGTGCTGGTAGTGGCGTGGAAGGCGGGCGCGTGGACCGGCAAGAGACAATGTATACGTCGAATAAAGACTGAGGGCATAGAGAGAGGGACGGGGCTCAGCAGTGACGGGGGAGAGCACAGCCGGATGCCGTGGCGAAGTGGAGGGAGGAGGAGGTGGCGACAGTGGGCATACAACAACTAGAGAAAAAGATGCGCGCTAGGACACTGTGCGAGGCGTATGATTACGTAGACATCGTCTGCCGTAGGCGCCTGAGGTGTCTTTATAAATGAGTAAACAGCTTGGGGCGTTCCTGCGTCAGTGGCGTTACCCTTGAGACCTTGCGCCAACCCACCCAGCCTTAGGGACTTGAAAGAGGGAGGGAAAGGGCTTGTGGCAGCTGCCCTAGGAATAACGGACATGCAAATCGGGCAACGGCAGGGAACGTACAGGAAAACGGGGTCGGTGAGTTGAGGGCTACAGAGGGCGTCTATACACGGCATTGGTAAGCGAACACCCGCTGATGGAGGCGTAAACAAGGTATGCGCGCTTTTCCGATGGCCGGTGTCACTTGAGAGTTCAGCAGGTTTGCGAGTAGGGAGAGTATCTACCCGCATACATGACAATACGTCAAGCCGGGTCATGTCGGATCTATGCGGTGGATTGTACCGTTACCTCTCTGGCCGACGCAGCGCTATGCCGTAGCCCTCGCTAGAGGAAGGGGGGGGGAGCGTTGTTCAAAGCAGCGCTGATTGTTCTGCCGCCTTCTCTGCGGTTCGCTCGGGAAAGCGGTGCCGGTACTGCCAGTTAACAGGCTAGCCACCCCCATTTCCTCCCTTCACCCCTTCTCAGGGCCAAGTGGGGTACTAGGGCGTGGGGGATGCTTATTGAACGTGGGCAGTAGAGTGGGGTCCTGGCTCCATTCATTGTTAATTACTGCTGTGACTGGCAGACTGGGGCTGCGGATGCAGGGTTCGTGACTTGGCTGTCAGCCTCCCCCTACACCCCCCGGGCTACCCAGTTCGGCCACCCGGCGGCCTCCGCATGCATACAGGGTCCGCCTTGAGCCCCCCAATCAATCACCTGCAAAGCTTCCATGGAACGCAGACCTGGATCTAATCCACACAGCCATATCTACTCGCGCAGATGCAAGTGGGGTACACCTGACCGTGCGACACCGGCCTACCACACCCCCGGTGCCCAGCCAGACGAGACACCTTGTCGCTGCAGGTTTTCCACCGCCTGTGGTACGCCGTGTCGATGACAATTTTGGGCCTTCCAATCCCTGCCCCTCGTAAATTATTATTATTTTTCATTCACCAGCCTACGCCGAAAATCGAGGTGGCCTGGTGACCTGAAGCTTGTCGGGTAAACCCGGAAGGGGGCACAACCCCAGGTCTCTACCCTCAGTGCATTCGGATCTCCGTCCCGACCTGCTGAACAGTCCCAACACATAATCGGGTATCACAGTCACAAAGCAAGTCAATTTTCGCTGTCGACCAAGGGCACTGTGTGTAATAAAGAACCAAGGCAACGGCCTTGAGGGTTGGAATGGGGGCTGCACTGTTGTAACCGTCTATAACCAGCTCCCCACCAGCATTAGGTACAGCGCCGGCCATTCAGTGCAGCCTGAAGCTACCTTCCATGCCCTACCATTTCACCTGCAGGCCTCTCCGGCTATCTAATCAGACTTCGATTCAGACCGTTAGCCGCGAGAATCCAAGAGTGTACCAGCAGACCACCCACGACAAATTTCTAGTGTGGGTTGGGCAACACCTCAGCCTGCGGTCATCCTTTCAACCGCCATCTTGACCGGGCGGTGTCCCTTTTAGGACAGCACTCCCCGTCAATCAGTCCGAGCGCGCATATCTGGCGAGGGGAGTTGGCTGGCATGGTTGGGAGCGATTCGAACAGATTCATCCACTGCAGAGGAAGGGTGGCTGGCATAAATTCGGCATGGAAAGCAGCTACGCCTTCCACTTCAGCGCATACCTATGCTTTCCGAGCCAGACTTACCCATACACAACCCTGGCTCGAATTGCGGCAGTGCGGTGCAACTCCCTTGGGGAGGACGGAGGTAACCCAATGTGCTCTGGTGAGGCTGTGTGTGTGGCCTCAACCATACGAAGGCACTGTCTGTGCGATGTCCGCCACTACTTCTTTACAGCTATATCAAACCTTCCGCACCTCTGTCCAAATGCATCCTGAAGTCGGGCCCAGCCCATCTACTGCTCGTTCATACTAACAGGTCGCTTCTTTCCACCACTTCATAATTATACATCGCTTGGTAGCCCATACTTCCATATCTCCGTTGATTATTGACTGTTACGTTAACTAAACGGCCGTCAGTTGTTCCTCCCCTCCTAGTAACCCTGTGTAGTGCTCCATTGTGCCCTACATTATCCATTACCTGCGCCATTATCAACAGTACACTATGGATACCCACTCGCCTCGTACCGTAAAGTACAAGTGGGATCAGTTGTCCTGGAAAACACGGCCCGGTCGGGTATTTGACTCCGCTGGGCTCGCCGGCTGGCGTCGGGATTCCCGGCGCACCTCTAGCGTGGTTGACAACCTCGCAGTCAGGCTGCCACCACCACTCCCACCATCCGCCAGCCCAACCAATGGTATCGGGCCTACCCCCTTCGAAACGCTTGAAGTGTCCAAATCGGAGTGCGGATACCAATATATTCATAACCAGATCGCGACGCTCGCGGCCCCAATTGAGCGGTTAAAGGCCGTCTCTTCCGGGCCCCCGGTGGACACACCCGTGGCCACCAGCGACCTTGTGCAGACCACCTATCTCCAGGCCGAACTGGCCACCATGAAGTGTCGCATAGATGAGGTCGAGTCCAGTAATCGCCTATTGCTAATCAAGCTCCATATTCAGTCCCAGGCCACTGCCACCGCGCGCGCGGAAAGCGAGCGCCTTGAAAGGGAGTTAGAGTTGGCCCAATCCGATATTGGCCACCTCGAAGACAAATACTGCGCCCTGATGGATAAAACCGTTGCAGCCAAAAAAGAGCAAGCTGACATGATGCACGACTATTCGGACGTCATTGCCAGGTACATAGCCTCCTATGACGCGCTTACAGCCCGCTGCGCTGCCCTGGCTAGCGAGAATGACCTCTACCGTACTGCGACCCGCAATTATTTGTACTCCTCGGTTGCTTCTGAGACACAAGGCGAGGATCTGATTCGGCCGAAATCTTCTCTACTATCCCCACCTCTTTCACACTCGGAATCCAGCCCCCTTTCTCCGCCATTCAACTCTAACCGGGCCTTGTCCCTTGGTTGTCTCTCCTTGGGAAGGCCCGACTTTGCGTTACTTGCCGATGAAGACGGCCCAATTGACTGATTGCTTTCTATTTCTATAATGTAGTTTTTATATTTAGTTTAACGAGGGATTGTTACAGCCAATGTTTACTCTAGTGTGAGTTCGGAACACCAGTCGCTAATGTTCTGTACCCTTCAGGCTACGTACATTATTTCAGAATTTGGTATACCACCAACCGGGCGTATTGAGAGTCAGCGACGCGATTCAACGGAGCTGAAGTGACCCACAGTACCCGACCGAGTGAATGTGCGTGAGTCTGTTGAAAAATGATCAGGAGGTACCATAGGTTAGGGCGAGGTCGCTGGGGGCGTCATATAGATAAAGAGGCGCCGATTAACCGTGATGATGCGGTACGCGCCTTATCAGTAGAGTAAATCTGGATGACGAACCGAACGTGCAACACTTATTTCTCTAGCCACCATTAACGATGGAATCTAGAGTAACTTTGCTTTTCGCTCCTCGCCCGCCTCGCAGTTTGAATTCAGTTAGATATAGTTGAAAGTTAAGCGTTGACAATCAGTGTGATCCGTATGGAACCCACTGCAAACCCGAGGTATACCCCAAGACGAACCACACGATTTATTCTTATAAAACAAGCTACTGCATGCCCACCATTCATCGCCTGGTCCCTCTCTCTCTCTCGCTTCCTCTTTTTCACTGGGGAAGAGGCACAGGGTAAGGTGGTCGGAAATCGCCCGCTAAAATTTATGCCTAGAATAGACTATTATAGATACTATCCGCCAAATCGCTACACTTTATTATCAAACATGCGCGAAAGTCGATGCGTAGAAGACAGCAGGCATGGTCACGATGCTTCATTCAGGGAATGAAAGCAACCGTTGTTTAATTCGCTAAATGCGTTACTGTGAAAGATCAGCCGCAATGTGGGGTGCAGAGTAAGATGGATGTAGCATGAGGGCATTTGAGAGCGACTGCCGCTGTATGAAGGCCATGAGGCCGTTGCTACTTCAGGTTAGTGACGCGAATGGGAGCTGACCGACTCGTGGCTAGACGACTGCTCGCTGCTGTTGGCGGAGGTCTGGCTGGCGCTGAACGATCCATGACGGTTCTGGCCGCTGACAGACGACGCAGCCAAATCGGCGTGCTTGGAGGCTTCCGAGTCGGTGTGGGCCTGGAACGAGCCGTTGCGGTTCTTGCTGCTGACGTCCGTGAAGCTGGCGTTGTGGGAGTCGGCCGAGGCATTGGTGCTTTCGGCGTTCAACGAACCACCGTGGCCCTTAACACTAGCCTTGGTATGGTCAAAGTCAAACTTGCTGTCAGCCACGCTGCCCTGGGCGAAGTGAGAGCTCTGGCCGTGCGGGCCCCAAGTGCTGGCCTTGGTGTTCTCTGCCTCGTGGCTGGATCCGTTGGCGGCCTGGTGGGCAAAGTCGAAAGAGGTGCCCCGGTTGTGGCCGCTGGCCTGGGTGTCCTCGAAGCTGCCCTGGCTGCCCTGATGCTTGCTCTGGTCAAAGTTGAAGCCCGAGCCGTGGCCCTTGCCGCTGGCATGGGTGTTGTCGCTGGACTGTTGGCTGGTGCTGCCCTTGTTTTGACTGTAATCGAAGGAGCTGCCGTGGCCGTGCTGACCGCCATGGCCCCAAACGCCGCCCTCGCCACCGTAGCCAGAACCCCAGCCACCATGGCCGTTACCGCCGTTGCCGCCGTGGTTACCACTGTTGCCGCCATGGTTGCCACCGTTACCGCCGTGGTTGCCACCGTGGTTGCCGCCATAACCACCGTTGCCGCCGTGGTTGCTACCGTTACCGCCGTGGTTGCCACCATGGTTGCCGCCATAACCGCCGTTGCCGCCGTGGCTGCCGCCGTGGTTGCCACCGTTGCCGCCGTGGTTGCCGCCGTGGTTACCGCCATGGTTGCCACCGTTGCCGCCGTGGTTGCCGCCATGGTTGCCACCGTTACCGCCGTGGCTGCCGCCGTGGTTGCCGCCATAACCACCGTTGCCGCCGTGGTTGCCGCCGTGGTTGCCACCGTTACCGCCATGGTTACCACCGTTACCGCCATGGTTGCCACCGTTACCGCCGTGGTTGCCACCGTTACTGCCATGGTTGCCACCGTTACCGCCGTGGTTGCCGCCGTGGTTGCCACCGTTGTTACCACCGTTGCCACCGTGGTTACCACCGTTACCGCCGTGGTTGCCGCCATGACCGTGGTCGTGATCGCGGCCGCCGCCATAGCCGGGCTTTCCGTGATCGTGATCGCCACCGTAGCCAGGAGTGCCATGGTTGCCGCCGTGGCCTGGGCTAACGTGACAGTGGTCGATGTGTTTGCCGTTCTCGTCGCAATCAGACTTGCTGCCCTTGTTCGGCAGGTAGGTTCTGGTGGTGATGGCACTGGCCGGGGTGATGTCGCGGACCTGGATACCGGTGCTCACCGGGGCGGCCAGGACGTCGCTGACCATGAGCGAGGCGAGGACGGCGGAGAAGACAATGCTGACCTTCATGATGATGAGTGAGTTAAATAGGGGTTGGGGGATTGCGTTGGAGTTTGTGAGGGGGAAGATCGTAAAAGAATAAGGGGAGTGGAAGTGTTTCCAGACACTTAAGTCGTAATGAGAGATGCTTAGGTTGCTAGGCCGGTAGCGAATGGATGGTTACTGATGCCCATTGGAGAGGTGCGCGGATGGCCATTTATATAGGGCCTATTCGTGGGGGTGGGAGCTGTGGATGGGTATTGCTTTTGATGGTAGTCGGCCAATGTGGGTACGGAAAGTGGGCCTCACCGAACGCTCACCTTGTTTTCACCCTGCCCTCAAAACAGACCAACTGGAATTTAACGATGTCCACTGAATTATTGACACCACATCGCTCCTCTGTGGCACCTACTTTAACGCAACTAGGCGGTTTCGCATCTGTGGCTTGCATACTTAGCATCCCAAGGTAGCACCGGCCGGGGACTCCGCTTAGATTTGTCTCAGGCTCCCACTTACTTCAGGACCGGGTTAACCCGCCTTGACGCATGCATTTCAGCCACACAGCAGGCAGATCAACCGTCTATTCTCATTCCTAGAGCGGTGCAGGTCTCCTGGCGCACCAATTAGGCAATTTTAATGTGCGAATATCACGACATCCCCGCATTTGTTTCCAAGTTTAAATTGACTAATATTCTGGGCTGCCTCGCTAACAATAGGTAGATGGGGTTTTGGCGGGCGCAGAGGTACCATCGCTAGGAAGGGGCGGTATATATTGTTACATGCGTGGCAACTTGCGGCTGTTGATCCGCCACTCTTTTATAGAATGGTTACCTTGGTATCTAGGCTAGAAACCCCCCAACGCCTAAGTGGTGCAGCATCGAGCGGGGCCGTGCCGACCTTGCTCTGGTTTATTCCTACTAGACTCTGGTGTAGACGGTATTGTTGAATGCCACCTGCATGATTCCACCTTTTCCATTAATAATTCGCGGGCAGACTGCACCACCATGCAAATGCTGGATGCCAAGTGCACTTTGCCAGCTCAGTTAACAGTCCAGAGGGGAAGCCCCTTACTTGGTCGTTGTAGATTAAGCTAAAGGGGAAGTGAGTTCGACACCGAACTGCCTGGACAGCGGACATTAGTATGGAACTTTGGCAGTCACGCCCATTGCCTTCACCAACACATTCAATGAAAACTGCCTAATGCGCAAACTGACGAGAAGGGAGTCAATTGGCCGCTGCGCGACAATGCACCGTATTAGACCTCCGACTGTCCCTCCAGGCTCACGGAAGTAATCCAAAGCCACCCCTGAGCTACCTCGAATGGCCCCCCTTGCCGCCTTTGGCTGCCCTTAAGCCATTGTCTCGACCACGATGCCAGAGACCAAAGCCACCTTGCACTCATTTCCCGACACGGGGCAATTGATATCTTCTCTGGCTGCTTCACTGGTAAATGTATCGTCAGAGTCCCTCCCCGCGCCATGAGCGCAACGCAATCTAGACGCTACGTAACTTCTCTGGACTCTTCGGCTACCCCCTATGTAAAGCGATAGTCTTATAGAACAAACGAGCCTTCAGAAGCTAACGCAAAGTTGTGGATACTGAACAGGAGGCAATCACGCAAATTCTGGCTTGAGGCATCGACAGAGCTTGTAGACAAGTCGACCGAGGATTGGCATCAATGCGACATAGATAGGTTGAAGGGAGTTCAATGGTAAAGATAGCCTGGAGGAGAGAGTGTGAATACAGATGACCTGCCACCAACTAGCGGCTGATACTACTAGCATAGTCATTGTCATAGCAGTGGCTGCGACCATCCAAGTCATCCGAACGGTCATAATTAGGGCTGCGTGAGGTTCAGCGATGGCCATTGGGACTGGTATCAGAGTGACAGCAAGGCAAGGGAACAGGCTGGCGGGGACTCTTTGAATTACCGCTGCTGCGGCCTTCGGTTGCAGACGTCGAGTGGGAGTTCTTATGACTACTCCTATTGCGACGACTCAGTAAGCGGCGACTATGTTGTCGGTTATCGTCATGGCCATGCTCGTTTGAATGTTGCTGGTCCCGGCTGTTACTGTGGTCTTGGGAATGACCATGGTTGTGGTTACGGATACCTATAGCCAATGACCGGCTGGAAGGGGTCACCTGAGCGCTAGATATTATGAACGCGCTAGTTAAGGCGGCGCAGGTGGTACTGGAAAAAAAAATGGCGTAAAGGATATAGGTAGGTGAAAGGAGAAGTCAATAAGGAGAATATGTATGGCTGAGAATGGTAATGACTCAAAGAGTTACAACCACATGTATTAATGAGAATATGGATGAAGACAGTTGAGGCCATAGACTGTGTCTTGCTCGATATTTAATATTGCGGGACTAGTATGCCAAAAGCCCGATGGATCGCAGCAAGGTAGTCCAGAGACGGGACTCTGTGCCTAATGGTTTAAACTTGGAAGTCGAGATTGATGGGTACTAGTCCAAAATGGGCCAAGGAACCTGCCATCCGGCTGAAGTAATGTTCAGATGAAAGCTGAAAGGCGATCACGTATGAAAGTAGTATATAGTCTGCAATGAATGTGGGACAACACCCGAGGTTTACAGCATACTATCGCGGCGCACAAGCGCTGGGCACCATTTCCGATTCCACAAGACCGTCTCAGTTACTATAAATAGTCTGCTCGGTAGGGAGAAGCTGTGTGATAGACCCTGATGTGATTTATTTCCAGAATAGAGGGCCTATGGTAGCATAGTTGTCTAAAACCCAGCTGCGTGCGAGAAGCAGTTGATATATGTACAACAGGGCCTCGAAGTGGTCAGTCCTAGTTGAAATCTGTAGTTCAACCTTCCTGAGACGCTGGGGTCTCCTTAGTGATGGCGTAACGAAGAGTTGCCAATATTACTTTAGCCTAACTAGTGCAATCGGGTAGTGGTAATGAATATTGCGAAGGATCGTTAAGCTGGTCTATCCCCGGCCTCCTGGCATTTAAGATTACTAGGCACTTAGTCTCTAGAAAAAGATGATAGGGCTGTCCTGCGTATCCTGATCAGCATCCAGCGGGTTTGAAGCAATCAAATGCCCTCCTCACCTGCAGCCCAACCGTGACTTGGCGCTGCATACATAACGTTGGATAACAGTAGTCGCTAGCATCCAGAATATCGTACGAAGTATGTGTAATAAATGGCATGAGTGCAGTGGATGGCTCTCTAGTTTGCCGACTGGTTTACACTACTAACCTTCGGAAGCTATCGATTCTGGACTTGGGCGATGCTTGCTGCCATAAACAACCGTAACGTGGTTCAATAGGCAGGGCAGCTGACTAGAATGCTGTCCACCTGTGCAATTGGCTACCACTTTTATTTGGGGTTCCAGTAGCTATTTGTGACAACGTCCCTAGATTTTCGAACCCAAATCGGGTAGTCTGGGCTGTTAACTAATCGGGGTCCATACCATTGGATGGATAATGTGCGTTGTAAAAGAAGGAAAGTACAGGCTAATCGGCAAGTTTGTCAGCCGTAGAGCACGTTTAGCTAAAAGGTTCGGTAAGTTCCCTACAGGAGGATTGGCAAACTTAAATGCTCTGGAAGGAAAACCCATGTACAACCAAGTGGCAACGTTTGCTCAATGTTAACTTTGGTAACACCTTCCCAGGCTGATGCGGTAAGATTGACCATCGATCAACGCAATCAATGATAACATCAGCTCAGCTACTGATCTTGGTAGGCGTTACTCGAATGGCCACGGTGGCTGTGGTCTGGGAAAGGGGTGCGAACAAGAGAGGGCAAAGAGGATAAGAGGTGAGGAGGCCAACTGTGAATTAGAATATATATGGTACTTTTAGAGCAACAGCACTTAGACCCAGTCCCTGCAAGATATGCTTGCAGACTATGTTAATGGGCTGCCGTTTGGTATCCTAGGAGTCCTGATACATGACGCTTGGAATTATGAGGCAGTGTCAGTTAGGAGCTGAACGTGGTTTTTTTGGAGGAGAACCGCTGTCTTTTTGATCTGGATTGCAAGGTTTCCGATCAGTAAAAAATACCTGACATTATTCCACCAGGATGGTGTACCCGGGGGGTGTCACCTAATAAAAGTCCACGACTTTGCACTGGGAGGGTGATCCAGTGAACCGTCAAGTACAGTATCACTTTGGCGGTTATGTTGTCGCAAGCAAAAGCCTCTTTCGTTGGTCGCGCTACGGCGGTAGCTAGGGCGCTTCGATAGGGGTGGGACGTTCTGTGTCGTGGAAGCTACTAACCGACGTGTAATAGAAAGACATCAACGAACGTGACAATGTGGCCGGCAGATAGTCGTACAAGCCCAGGGGTTTAAACTGGCCCATACTGGGGCGTCATCGTATCCGCTGTCTCGGTGACCGTCGTACTTAGGGTCATATGTGGCCCAGCCCCCCCCCAATTATCCAAGTTGCCATCAGCCGATTCCCTCATGGTCTCATATCTCTGTCAATGCCGTTTTCCCAACCCCTTCACCATCTTACATTCATACTACCGCTAACCTCTGTTTGATCCCCCGTCGTCCTATCTTCATTGCCATTTCACCACGCATCGCTGCAATCCATCATGTCTTCTGGATTCGGTTACCAAGGTAGATCGTATTCCTTTGAACCCATTGTTCCGGACCTCTAGGGCTGCATTGTCATTCCCAGCTGAATCTGTGATGGGAGCGTCGTCCAGGCGCGCTTCGTCTGCTGCAAGATGCTTTGGTCAACACCGCCCAACTGTCTCTTCTTGTAGCTGTACCAGCTTTACACCTACGGCGTTTGTCCATCTCCTATTAGCTTACCACATCCGCTTACCCCCTCCCCTGTGCTGATTTTGCCCCAATATAGGCCCCAACCGTTGCTACAGGTTCTGGCAAGACCTTGTCAAGTGCTACAACGAGTCTGACGATCCGCGGGAGTGCTCGCCCTTCAACGAAGACTATCGCGAGTGCCTTGTTCCTGTCAAGGAGGTAAGCCTTGAACCCCGCATTCTTTTGATATTGTATAACCTCATATAACTTGGGGGAAAGCCAGGGTCTCCTCGCCGTGCGTCTCTGAGCTAACCCGCTGCCTGCCAACCCCGAATTGCCCTGTCTCTTTAATCTACCTCACAAGCGCGCCCGCGTAGAGAAAATTATCGCCACTGCCCGGCAGCAACGCGAGGCCCGAGCCAACAAGGATAATGATGACCTGAACATTCTGTCGAAAGAGTAGCCAGTCTATGGTCCGTGTTTTTTTTTTCAAATCACTGTCACAAGCCCCACGATATTTTGCTAAACGGTTTCAAAATAAATGTCGCTATAAATATTCTATTGGAATCCAATCGACGATATAGTCCATTGCTCGGGCTCAGTTACACCAAGGTGCTTACCGTAATTGCGCTATACCTATCACCGGCGATAGTTAAGTTCATAACTATGACTCCGATATTATAAAGGCTTACAGGGTCAGTAGAATTGACGTGAAGTCTGCTCAATACAAGGCAGTATTGGATAACCAAGTCGAAATAAATAACGTCAAACATCTTTGACAAAATAATATGTGGTATAAAATAGAATATCAACTTCCACTATCCAACAGCAGCATATTAGCTAATCCAAGGCAATTGGGGCAATGTAAAGAAGAGACGAAGGCAAGCGATCAGCCTTCCAAAAATATATTTCTATCGTTCAATTACAAATATGCCTTAAGCTTCTTTGTGAAGTGTACCGATCCACGAAGTCCAGTACAACTTCTGAATAGATCCCTAGCCAACTGTAGAGTATCCAAAGGTGCAGTCGGGGCCGGGGAGTCCGAATCCGTACAGAAAAGGAGGGTTCGATAACTATGGACGGAGTTAGGGCCCTTTTAGTGATGCAGTCAATACTATCGGCGTATAGCAAAAATTGTGCATAGGGAAATATTGGCATTGTAACTTTACTAGGGAACAATGAAAACGGATGACACTATGGGACAGAAATAGCAGAAAAAACTGCCGGGTCCTGTGTTATATAATTGGGCCAGCGTTTATACCGCCAGGCTAAATGCATCAATTCAACTAGTGGCGGATGGCTTGGCTAGGCCTCCGTATCTTCTGAACCGCTCCCAGATATCACCTATGACATGTGCTTGGTATTCTCAATATTGAAGATATAAGCGCGGCCGATTATGATTCCTTAAATGTATATTTGCGTTCTGAATCAGTTAAAATGTTGTGGTTAGCCGCAGCTAAGCACAAACCGGTTTTATCAATGTGGGCCGACAAAGGACAGTAACCAAAGCCTCTGGACGTCCAGGCCGAGTTTATCAATATTCCTAGCTTCCTTTGATCGTAAAACGGAAAGCCTATTGTCTTTATCGTAACCGGACTTCAGTTTGACGTCCGATAGCCAGTATAAAACGGACAAAAGTCGGGCCCTATGAATAAACGACAGCTTTTTAGTGACCATTTTCGTTTCTATAAAATCGTGCCAATTCTCCATTTATTAAAATTATCTCATCGAGTCTTACCTTTTATGGACATATCATAAACCGCGCACGATAAATATAGGTCCAATGGCCAAATTGGATAAGGCACCTGACTACGGATCAGGAGATTGCAGGTTCGAGTCCTGCTTGG
>JANBPT010001102.1:0-14565 GCA_027575765.1 Tieghemiomyces parasiticus | reverse complement strand
GCAGGTTGGGTGGTCCTGTTTGCCCCAACCAGGCCCAACGTGATACGCCGTGCGCCAGTTCGACCTCTCACGGCCCCAATAGGTACACACTGCGACCGGAAGGCAGCAGTGACCCCTCACTACACTGAATTAGGGCTAGGCCAGGGAGGTGAATGTGGACTCGTCTCTACTGATCTGAGCCTGGTCGCTATCCCGAAGGCTCGGGGGGAGGGGTTACAGCCCCAGGCCGACCTGGATGGTGGTTCGCCGCCAGGCATGATGCGGTGGGTGGACATGGCGTTTACCTAGCGCCTAAAGCCTGTCTCCGACCCCAACCGGTAGCAGGGTTCGATAGGTGTAGGGTACATGTCGTCTCTAAATCAACGCTGGACCGGCTATGCACCTTAATTGGACTCAGAGGGACATTCGCTTTTAATCACTGCACCTGTAAGCAGACCCATCCCCTCCTCGCCGCGGGGCGCATGAAAAGGGGTGGCGGTGGCATTAGAGGAGTGGGGGGGGGTCTAGGTCCGCCCTGGGAGTACCTGTCAGGTGGCCGGGACAATTCCCCCCCCCCATCGTCCACACCATCGCGTGTCAACTGTGTTGTCGACCACCCCCTGGTCCGTTCCCACCAGCTAATTTAGCCTGCATCAACTATTGTTGGGCCGAGCAGCGGAAAAGGGCTGGAACTGATAGGTCTATCGGACGACCCATAGGTGGCGCCACTGCCTTGGGATACGGACAATTGAAGATCCGATGGCCATTATGTTGGTTATGTCGAAACCGCCCAGGCACGGCCCTAATCGTGAGGTGCGGGGTCCTTATCGCAGGTGTATGATAGACGTGGCCTTTACTGCGGACCAGGCAAGACGGTCTGCCGGATTACTGGGCCGTGACCAAGCTCGTTCAACAGCCACACCGCACCAAGGTGGTGAAACGTTAAGCAAGCCAGACAGTACACTAGCCCCGCATCTGGCGTTTCAAAAATGGGTCCCGAGTTTCACTGGCAGCCTGCCCGCTCCCAGCAGATGGGGATCGTCATTTGATTCAGCCTACGGGTGTTGTCCATAGAATAGAGTGAGATAGATAGATAGAGAGAGTGGGGGGGCGTGGAAAATTGTCAACATTTGCGCGCGTAGGTGAAGAGTCGGCGCACCTCCAGCCCTAGCTACGAAAGGTGTGCGCCAAGATAGCGTGGACATTTCGTAGGAACCCATCAGAATGTTTCTCGTGCCGGACTGCCTCGGCCTTTGAGTATACAAAGTGCCAGCTTCATGGGATGGCTTTGATCGTCACTATACTCACCCAGCATGGCTGCCCGCCAACTCACGAAGCCCCGGAGACCATGGTCGTTACTCTAGGCTCTGGGATAAGCTGGTCCGCCAGCGCTCAATCTGCTGGCGCAGGGCGTCTACGGGCCGGATGTCAGACCATTCGATCGGCACACCCGAAAAGGGGTCTTTAGCGGTGGGTGCTGCGTGGAAATGTTTCTGGAGTGATAAACGCGAAGTGGGTGAGCAGGGCAGCAGGCAATTCAGCGAGTTAAGGGACACACTGGCACTTGCCAATCAGGTTATCTAGAACATTTAGATCAGAAGGTGAAAATAGCAACGAGACCAAGCTATATCGGGAGGGAAGGCGGCGAGAGGATGAGGGGAGAAAGTGAAGATACTGACTCTGGTAGACAAAGCAGCAACACGTAGACCAATCATCGGGGAAGTGGTATAGATGAAGTATGAACATTAATGAGATCCAATGTCGGTCAATTTGCGATGACAGGATGGGGGGAGGAGGCAATGAAAAACAGATATATATATACATGTCGGTTGTTGAGGCAAAATTCCGAGGATATTGGTTGAGAAGTCGCAGACTTTGCCCGATGGCAGTATTACAGGGTTGGTCATAACTTCATCAGTGATGGCATCAATGAAATCGGGCGGTACGGGCCGCGAGGGTTCGGCCAGTACATCCCGGTGGGCAATAGACGACCGAGCCCGCGAAGGGCTAGCGGGTTGACTCAGTTTCCGCGGGGAGGCCGGCTGTGGCCCATCAAGTGTACCCCAGATCCGGAGTGCAGCCAGGGCCACCAGTGAGACCCCGTGGACACCCAAGACAGTCAGCGTTAGCCGGGTTATCCGGTTAAGGTGGTAGGGCTGCCGTTGGAAGGCCGACCACTCGGCATCATCGATCTAGATTTTCCGATTTAAAGGCAGCGGAGAGGAAGTAAGAGAGAGCCGGGGGAAGCAAGCGGTAAGGGATTCGAGGTATTATCGTTGATAAGGGTATCCATTGCGGGCCCCCATTCCAGAGGAAGCGCCCGGGTCGCTTTCAACGCTTCTCATAGGATAGCTGACTTACCCGTTCGCCAGTCTCACGATCGACGAGGGCAAATTTAGACAGGGGATGGTGGCGGTCATACAGGCCGAAATACTACAGCAGTGAGGGTTATACGGAACTGGTTAGTTTGGCTAACGCTACTGGATAGGTAAGTGCTGGCCTCCGAGCCTTCCTTAAAAGGATCGGGCACAAAAAAAAGCAGCTTACCAGGGTGGATGGTATATCTGGGTTAGGAATGACTAGCGTGCCAATGATCCGGGGTTCAGCCGGGGGACTCTTAGTTACGGCTGATTTAGAATATGGGTGGTGTCGCATTGACGGCTCCGCCTGGACAACCCCGACCTGGATGACACGTGTGCAGTGCCGACCGACCCGGGGCTGTAAGCTAACCCCCCATATCCGCACGGGCTGGCGGAAATCGAGGGTAATCGTCACGGGCGGTTTGACAAAGCTTTCCGCCATAAAGGGGGGCGGCGGGCCTAGACTGTCCCGGATGGGGGCAGCGGTGTCGTCGGAATCCGTGGGGATACGGGCAACAAGGGTCCATACGTCGTGGCCGTCGGCCGTAGGAGTGTTGCCGCACGATATGCTACGAAGGAAGCGGGTCTGCGCGAGGTTGACCACCGCTCGCCGGGGTAGCGTCGGTGGGTCGGACATGGAAAGAAAACGGAAAAGTGGTTGACGAGCAGGAGGGGTCCAGAAGGTGGGAAGGGTCCTAGGATGAGTCCGCTGTGGGATTTTCGGATGCAGATGCGGGAGAAGTCCGGAATTCACGAGTTGGTAGGCAAGAGAGACATGTCGGTACTTTTCTCTCTCGGCATCTGTCGCACCCAGCTAATTTCTTGCCCAGCGCGCTCCGTGGGTGTTGTGCCACAGTTCCGATTTGCGTAGGCACTACACCGCTCTCTTCTTCACGTCCTGTCGTCAACTTTGACCTTGGAGAAAGTTGAGACTCGACCATACTCAGCATCAAAGGCAAGCTAGCCAAACAGCCTTTCAAACCTGTCGGAGTGACCGTACGGTTTATTTGGAAGTTGTCCGGCAGACAAGAAATGGCGGCTACAGGGACTAAATAACTGATGGAATACTATGAAAAATGAAATAGGGTGAAATCTGAGTACTAGATTCGACGTAGACAAGCGGGACCTAGTGGTACGGGTGCAAGATGGGCTCGAGTAGAATATAAACATGGGAGAGAGAGAGAATGCTGGGGGAGGTTCAGAGATAATTGAGGGGTACTCAGGATAAAATAAGGTGGGTTACAAGAGGGAAAGACATAGCATATGAGCAGTAACGGTCCCTACACTGCATGGAGGGCCCCGCGGCACTTCTTGGCCCCACACATACACTTCAACTGCAACGTGAGCTTAGAATCGTTTGAGACAGACGATACACCGTCGCCGGTCCCGCCGTCCGATTCCGCGTCCACGCCCGTACGGTCAGTATGGTAGTCGAAGGTCAGCTCTTCACCCTTAGCGATAGCCCTGGTAGCAAAGAAAGCGAGGCGGTGTAGGGCGACGTGCGGGTGGTCGATGAGGACCGGGTAAACTGCCAGGTTGGGTTCGCATGAATGGTTAAAAAAGTGCGTTACATTACCATAATGGTACGCGTCGACAGTATACTCCGGGTCTTCGTCATCGGCCGTTTCGTGGTCAATGTTGAACAGGTACGTGCGGCCAATGTTATCGTACTCCTCCCCACGGCGGAGGGACTCGGCAAACGTGAGGATCTCGCCCGCGTATTCGCTGATAAAGGTACCCTTGGGGATTGTTTGCTTGGCGCGCACGCCCCAGCCCTTGTGAGGCGTCTTAAAAATTTCTAGCTTGACCTGCATACCCCGCTGCACCACGCGGTTGGGACACTCGGGCCCACAGGCGCACTTGGAATTGCACTCTACAATGAGGTAACCAGGCTCGATGACCACTCGGCCGTTATGGTCATACGGGAACTCATCGCCGTCCTGGTGGCGACAGGCGCACCGGCCGGGGAATTCCCGAGCGCAGCCTCGCGGGCATTGGCAGCCACAGAGCGCGTCCCGATCTGGCTGTGGCACCCCGGCCGTATAGATCAGATGGTCGACGTAGGTGAAGTCCGTGGGCGGACCTTCGTCATCCACATCGTTGACCACCGAGATAGGCGGGCCTTGGGCGTTTCGGACCAACGCCAGAAACGCTTGGATGTTGGGTTTGAGTGGTGCAGCCATGATGGCCTCGAGGCCGCGGTGGAGCGCGTGCCTCCGCTGCGGGGGCGGCCGGGTGGCGCGGTGTGCTTTACGCACGCCTGCGGCTTTCGGCCGAATCGCCTTGTCTGATGCATCGGCGGTCACAACCTTCACTGTCTTCACTAAGGCCGGCTTAACAGCTTTCGGCGCGGTGGAGGCGGCCGGGGACGCGCCGGTGGCCTCGCGGACGGAGGATTCCCGCGAGGGTTGAGATGGCAGGGTGGGTAGCGCGGTCATCGACAAAGCAGACAAGGTGGGTTTGGCCTTGGTCTTACGCTTGCCACTCTTGGTGCCGGCCTTGGCTGATCGCTGGGCCAAGAACTCACGTAAGAGGTCAGGACAGTTGAGACATTCTAACGGTTCCCAGGTGTTGTCTGTCTCGGCGTACCCCTTCCATTTGATCAGATAGTACGGCTGTCCATTGCGCAGTTCGCGGTCGAGGATGGTCTCGACTTCGTACTCTATTTCCGGCTCGCTATCGGCCTCCTCCTTTTCATTACGCTCCACCGGCTCAGGCGGGGCCGGCAGTTTGTCGGCCGCGGGAGCCGGGAAAGTCGGGGCAACGGGTTGCGGTGCGGTCTGGGTTAGTGCGGGGAACGCGGGTGCTATGGGCCAGGAAACTGAGCGGTTGTTCCCGTCCGTCGGGGGATGCGGTAAACTGTTGGGTAAGGCGACACAGGTCGGCGGGTTGAGTGTAGCCGGTATCCGATCTTTGACGGAGTGTAAACTGGTACTGGTGTCCTTCTGGACGTCCGTAGGTGGTTTCCCTGGCGCGCTCGGAGGGGTGGTATGGGTAAATCCACCGCTTGGGAGACCCGGGTAGGTGACACCCGAATCACGCCGCCAGGTCGCTAGCAGTGAATGAAAGGAAGAGGTCTGGCCGCCAGGGGCGGCTCGGATACTCGGCCATACGCCAGACGAGCCAGCGTTGGCCGGTTCACTCACTGGGGGCCGAGGTAGAGTCACGGTAAGGCTGCGCAATAGAGACCCTGAGACGAGCGGACCGGTATTGGGAATTCCAAAGGTGGGTGGTAAGCGGAACGGTTGTGGCGCCTGGGGCGGGGCGCTGTCGACCTGGTCTCCGGAGTGAAAGAGTGGGACCCGCGGAGTTATGCTGGGATTCATGGCCTAATGGTGATGAGTGGATGCAAAAGCCGGAAATGTGGGATATAGGGTGAGGCAGGAGGGTAAATTAGCAAAGTCGCGGGTGGGGGGCCAGTGGTTTACTTGTGACTAGCTGGGTAGGAATTGTAATAAGAACCCGTAATTAAGCTAGTAATCATTTGGGAATATCACTATAAAGAAACACTCTATAAGAATAAAGGAAAATAAAAATTTCCCAAGGTACCTAACCTGAGGCGATAGGTTAATCAGTTGTAGCTAAAGGTTCATATCGCGATTTGCCCACTTGAAGGGCTGCCAAAGGATTTCCATTTGGCTAACTGTCGCCATTTAATCCTACTTGTTACTACAATTCTCATTGGAATATCCAACAGAAGGTGCAAGACTAGGCCGTAGCCCAAGCCGTATTCACATTATCGGCACAATATGGATTGACTTCGTCCTCAAAGAGTCAAGTACAAACCATACAGCCTGAGAACCGATGTGGTAACGATATGGTTGGTACACAGCTCTTACCTGGTCAGCGGGTTCTGTGATAAGGACGATGGGGTCGAATAAATACGGATTGACAAGGGGCCTTGGCAGTCTAGTTGTAGCAGATGGGTGCTTTTTTGGCAGCGGAAGCTGTCCAAGTTAGGTGAATGGACGAAAGTCAGTGGTTACTGATACGCCAGGGAGGTCTAGGGGGGGGGTCCGGTCCACAACTAGTAGAAGCGTTGAGAGCGATATAAGGAAAGGGTAATTAGAGTAAGGGAATCACAGTTGAGGCCAAGGAAAGGGTAGACGGAAATCGTTGAATGTAGAAGGTCACGTCTAGTTATTTCTGGACCGGCACAGCAAACGGGCGTTGGAGGGTGGATTCGTGCACAGAGTAGTGTGTTTGAGCAAGGAACATGAGCCCAATGTTAGTAAATTGGCGCAGGCAGCAAAGTGAGGGCTATTAAGGCATGCTTCGGTCTGATAGATAGTAGGACTTGGTTACAAAGAGAAGTAGAGGAAATCTGGGTCGCCAATGAGGGAGGCTTGAAAGGCAAGGAAAGTGAAGGTTAGCACCAGAGCTGCTATTGGGCTGGCGGCAGATGAGGGAGAATGTGGGAAATGAGGAGAGATTGAAAGAGTGAAGGAGTATGGAACACTGAGGGTCCTTAAGGTGACTCAAAACAAAAAGCCCTCATGTTTGTGCTTAAAGTACAGGGGATGGAGAGGATATGAATACCCAGCTTTAGCTTTCCAGAGAAAGGAAGGTTACTAGGCATGTCAAACTGAGGAACTCGAAAGAATAGATAGGTGGCCAGCAGGCAAGGCGTTGTTTTGGTTGCCAACTTACTGGTAGAAAAGCCTGTGGCTGTATGCCCTTGCCAAGTGCAGGATTGCCTTCAATGTCCCATGGGGGCTTGGTCTAGATAGGGGAAGATATGGTACATCCTTTCGTAGGTAAACCACAGAGTTATATGATTGGAGACCATAGGGCTGATAAATCCCAAACAGGGGAGAAATTAAATACCACCTCTAACGGACCAATCAGAGAAAGCCATATGGTATCGGGGATATCACCAGCTGATTAGTTGAATATATTTTTTCCATGATGTGGTTGATCAAATCTGTGAGGAATAAAGTTTACCCAGGGTGTGTGTGATACAGAGTACCACAAGCCACTGCCATTATCAGCACATCATGGTTTACACCTTAGAGGTACTAATGCCAGCACACATCATTGGCCAAGCACCTCTTTGTATTGTGGTTGGTCAAATGTGGGGCCTGTGCAGATAAAGAGCTACTAAAAACAACCCAGGGGATTATGACAAGTAAATTCCTGAGTGCAAGTACAATTAAGCTATGGCTGCATGTCTACTGATATATCAAAGGGCAATTCAAAGATACTTGTATGCAACTGTACAGGTACAGGTACTGGCACCTGGCTGACCAGCTGCTAGGTTGCTGACTCTCCTGGTGACGCTGTGGCCATTCCAAAATGAGCTAAAGGTGGAGTGGGACTAATGGTAAACTGAACAAACCACAGGTGGGAAACTGGTAATTGGTGTCACTTTTATGCAAAAGCATGCAAAACAAAGGCCAACAGCAAAAGTAACAGATAAAAAGTGACTGGCATCATACCCCATTGGCAAGGAATGGATAAGGACCATCATGGGAAAAATGTTCATTTGAGTGTGCAATAAAAATCAAAATGATAGATAGCACTGGATAAGATAAAGTATGCTATCCACATACCAAACAAAAAAAAACCCATTTCCTAGGAGAGCAGATCCATCCCATAGAAAGCTAAGGTGCTACTTATCAAACATGGTTTATGAATATAATGAAAATTACAAAGTGAAAATAATAGGAATACAATAACAAAAGAAGCAAATAGTAGTAAAGATGGCGGAAAAAGACAGCTGGAAAAGTAGTGTGGTGGTACAGCCTCTCACTTCAATTAAAGTACCATTTTTTAAGGGGGAAGGTGTCTCTAGCAATGATGGTATATAGTAGCCAGTGGGAGATCTGGGGGACTCTGGGGGGAGATACCTCCACAGTTCAGTCCTTCTAGGTGAGTCATACCAGATTGGAAGGCATATAGGTTAAGTAACTAGGTGAGGGTCCCCCTGCTACCACAATACATTTAAAAATAATAACCTAGGTTATTATTCTATAAGCACCAAATACTAAACACCATCTCCATTGTGTCTTTACCCTTTATCCTCTTGATCATTGGCAAAATCTGGATGGATTCTGAAAGGCATGCAATCACCACCTCCCAATAACTCTGGCTATCTACAAGTGACACCAATTTGTTGGATACATTTAAGCTGGAGGTCTCTGATTGCAGTGTTTCAGATGTAAACTGGGAGAATCAAAGATAACATGTTAGTTGGCATAAACCATTCCAGGATTAAGCAATTTCTGACTTCACAACTTGAATCTTTTTAACTCTTCATCATCACAATAAGCCAAGTCCCAAGGGATAGTTTATTAATATTAAATGCAAGAAAAATAACATCTAAGGTAGTGTTGGTATTCAACAGCTAATATACCACAAACCCTGCAAGCCGCCACAGCACCATACAGGATGTGGTGATTGGGAACCACCACATTAAATTATCCCAAGGTAAAGTCCAAGTTTGCTATTTCAGAACCATAAATTCCGTGATAGTAGAATAGCCTTTTGGGTATGGTATTAGACTTGGGCCTAATATCAGCACACAGGAACAGGTATCACCCCTTTAATGTCAACAACTGGCCTTGGCAAATGCACCAAGAACCCTTCATGACTAACTACCAAGACCCAACCCTCCTCAAATTCCCCAACTATATAAGCCCACAAACTTAATTCCTAATGCCTTTACCTTAACCGTTTATCTATCTTGCACATATTGCAATAAACCACCCCTAATGGGGTCTTACCTACCACAGATAGGTATAGGTTAGGTAACTTTGTTGGTTTTATATAGCCAGTGGGTACATTGAATCCCTGTTGGGTCCCTGGACTAATTGGCTTGGCAGTTAACTTGTGGTGACTTAGTGAGTGACCATGAGTTGTGTGGTTTGGCTAATGGTAAGTATTAAGGAGGCAAAAGTATTTCTGCGGGGAGATGCTGTGGCCTGCAGGGCTCTGTTATCATTTGCAGTCATTATCTTCTGGGTGTCCACACAACTACTCCTTGGCTTCCTATCTATTGCAACCACAGGACAATGGGCAGTCACTGGCCATGGCCCTAACCCAACAAGTCTGAGGGTTGCCCTCAATGGTGGCTGTGGTGATTGGGGACTACCACATTGGTTCATCCTAAGGTAAAATCCAAATATACTATTTCAGAGCTAGAAATTTTGTTATAGTAGAATGGCCTTTTTAGAATGGGATTGGGCTTACGCCCAAGTTCAGCTCAGTGGCCACAACCACCAGCAATTCCCAAGAGCCACCAATCCCCTATAAAAAGTACGGCTTTCCCTCACTCTAACTGAAAAGACATCAATAATACTTACCTACTATTTCTTTATATAGTCATACATCAACTAGCTGCCCCACTTGGTACAACTCCTACCTTCCCTAGTTGGTTAGTAACACTGCTACAGCTATTTTATGGTAGGCATTTTTGGGCATCTTTGAAGTGAGTGCTAAGGTATTGTCTAGAGAATTAGCAGGGGTAGCAGAAATACGTCCATTAAAATAAGAAGCCTCATAGCTAGCAGCAGACGTGTGTAAAGCCTGCTGGGCAAGGGCGGAAATATTTTAGTGGAAACCACTGGCACAGATAGGGGTAAGGATGCTAGGTGTAGGTTATGGGCATTACATGCGTGGAATTTATCACATTTTTGGTGTGATAGGAACGGGGCAAGCCCCACCACTCTCGTCCCCCTTTGGACTGAGGGACTGTGCAAAGGCGCAGATGAGGAGGTGGATACTACTCCCTCTGTGGGTGTATAATGGGAGTGCACGAATGCAACTGCCAATCCTCTTTCTTCTCTGTTGTTTTATCTGAGCAATTCCCTAACCATTTGCATAGGTAACAGAGGATCAGTCATCTCAACCATATTTATATCCTTATCATCATTTTCTCATATTCATCAAATTTAATATGCATACTCATAGTTCCAACACATTTAAGTTTCCCTTAGAATTGCACCACTAAATGTGTTATTTAATGCTCAGCCTCACTAGCCTGATTTGAACTATTGAAACATTAGGCAAACTGCTTTCGTTTTACAAATCAGATGCGGTTTTAATATACTATTCCTATTAGGTAACATTATTTGTAAATGCCACCAGTGCCTCTGTGGCGCTCTTAAAGACGTTTTCGGCACGCCCAACCTACCTCAACCCATGGTTAGTAATCATGCCTTCAATTTTCCCTCGTGCTTGCTCTTTTCAGCTATAAACATATGGTTCTAAGCATTTTCTTACCGTTCCAAACCAATAAAACACGCATCCACGTGTCCAGTCTATATCAACCCAAGAATCCCCAGCCCTCTTAGTGTGTAGTGGTAGGGTGAACCCCTCCTGGGATACTCATTTCGGGTGATCCTCACCGCGCCTGAGCCTGCCTGGAGTGACCTCGGCATTCAGGTGAAATGGAAATTTTATTTAATGTGAATCTAAGGCAGGCGGCCGACCTCGGCATTCAAGCCTGAGGTTGGACAGAGAGAGTCGGATGGTAGAAAAGATTTTCCTGTTCCCCCCCGCAATACCCTATGCCTCCAATCCATATCCACCCGCAAAGCGCCTAACCTTACCAATGGGACAGGAAAGACACGCGAGGTGGGCGGCTGACAAGCACCTCAATTCTCTTTCTCCCTTTATCGTTTCTTCGTCCTCTGTTTTACACGGCCTAGCTATCATCTTTATCCCGTTGCCATCTCTCCCGTTATTTTCTCTTTATAAACGTTGTCTCCAATTCGGATGCAGTTTCTTCATCTGTTTACTACTTGCATTCCTATACTGTCTAGTATTCGTAGCAACTCCACTACATTCTTGGGTTCCTTTGGTTTACTCTCCTCTACACCTTTTAACCCTATCTATCCCTCTGGCGCCGTACTGGGACTCCCCATGCACCCACTAAGATTTACTGCCCCTTTTCTCCGATTATCCCTTATTGTTTACGGACACCATTTCCTCATTTCTTCATCATTTTTGTCTAGTGTCATAATGTATATTGGGGTCCATTCTTACTCTTATCTCTTCCACTTCTCCTATACCGAAGTGCGTACCCTGCGGTTTTCTCATCGCCTCTTTCTGATTTTTGATTATCCCATCCATTAAGCGACTCCAACTATTTAATCAATGACCAGCAGGCTTAGCATCATTGTCCTACAATACGAGGAGCGGGCCACCCCAAACGAAGCCCGCCAGTGATTATTTCAAGAATTTCTTCAAAACTTCCTGCGTTGGCATGTGCAACATGACTTTATGGAAAATGGGCAATGGTAGGGTGGAAAGCAGATCCACCGGTGGCTAAGGACTGGCATAAAATAAGGCAGGACTATTTGCTCTTATTGCTACTACCACCCGACATACCCAATATACGCCCGCCCCATTTTATAGCCGTACCAAGAATGCCTCGGCGGTGCAGATCACTGCTACTTCCGGTGGACGGCGACTGGGGCAGTAAGGGGGCAGTGGGAGTCGGATGGGCCGAGGAATTGGTGGCTAGGACAACAATGACCAGGGCAACGGTGGTGAGACTAGGAACATGCATGGTTGCGATGAGAATGGTGCAAATGAAAAATGGATGCGGTGGCGAAATGGAGTTAAGAGGTCCTGTGAGGGTGGAGGCAGTGGTATGAATTGTGAAGTGATAAGTTAGATGATGAGAGGGTAGACAGTCAGTTTATATAACGCAGGGAAAGTAAGCTTGGTAGGTAATAGGCTGAGGGCGGGAAGAGAGCCGCTCACTTGGAAGCGAGGGGGGGTGACGTCCAGGTTGGTTGTAGACAGCAGACAGGAGGGTTATCCGACAAAGAAAGTTACTCTGTCAAATTAAAGGAGCGGAGGAGAGTGCGAGTGGAAGAAGGTCGCGGCTGTAGATCAAGGAATGCCGCCCTTTCCCAACTTTTAAATTTAGAGTAACGTCGTCTTTGTATCCACAAACATTCCGCCTCCTCCCCCCTCTCCTTCTCCTTCACCCTTTCTCTCTATGCGGTCAAGCGTAGAATGGCCCTATACGAGAGGGTCAAATCGTTGGAGCTGTACGGGCAATCATACGTTAACACACCCGCTGTCTATAGGCTACCAACATTTCGGCCATGTGGATTATCACATCCCTTCTCTACTTGCTACGTGCCTAGCGTCTCGGTCACTGTCTGTAGTGCTTGAAGGTCTTCGGCCAATATAAACTCCGAAGCGCAGAGCATGTCGGTATATTATCAATTAGAAAATATATTAAAAACTATCAAAGACTGGAGTACTAAGTAGGCATGTAGTAAACTGCTCTACCACTGGTGCGGTAGGTAGAGACTTCAGGGTCTGTTTATCAGCGTAAAGCGCAAGAGACACTATAATGTGGTTAAGTTAGCTGTATATAGCTGGGGGATACTGGTTCTTCTGTTGGATCTCTAGGTTGACCGGGTCGTCGGTGAAGCTGTGGTGGTTTAGTGAGTAATTGTGAGTCATCTAGGCTAGCCAATAGTTACTCCTAGGGAGGCAGAGATACTTCTGGTGTGCTGATGCTGTGGCTTGTAGAGCTCCCGGTCGTTGTCTGCGGCCGTGGTCTTTGGGTACCCGCAAGGCCGATCTGACAATGCATAGCCAGAAATAAAGCATACTATGTATAAGCGTATGAGAAGGACATAAAGAACAGGAGTCATAATACTTCCCAGCCGTAACAGACAACCTAGGCATGAGCTATAGGCCCTTGTACTTAAGGCTCTAAGCCAAGTGGCGGTGTATAGCTGTGAGCAATCTTAATATGCACCATTACCCACACTGTACGACTTAAATACGTCTCAGACGAGTCCTGGAATAGAACAGCCCTTGCTATGGTCAATCTCAATGTTAATTGGCACCGGTTGCTTTGCATACTCTCCAGGGACATTTTCTAAAAAATAATAGGAATTGGTAGTAACAGTGGAAACACCCAGTTGCAAGCCCAAGCAGGAGACGTAAAATTCTGGTTCAACAAGCTTATACTAGTAACACACTAACACTCGGTGCTAGTCAACTTAATTCACTGTCAAGTGTACACTCCATCAACAATTCCCAGTTGTAGGTGCAGATTATTAAACCATCTGGTCATTCAACATTCTAAAGCTGTCACCAACGTCCTTGGAATATTCAAAACAAAACGAACACCAATAGCAATGAACATGCGTTTTCCTTAGCAAATGGTAAATGGGGAGGAGAAGATATCTAGTTGATACTAAAAATATTGGCCCCGTCCTATAAGAGTGAGTCAGGAAAGCAGATAAATTGACAGGATTCTTTGGGTCCCATTCTGACCCTGGAAACATTGAAGCCAGCTAAGTATGCCAGCCTTAGCCTTTACAGCCCAGTTGTCGAATTGTAGCTTTTCCATTTATGGAATTAAAAGTTCCTATACCCTGCCCAGCATGGCTAAATGGTAGCTCTAGCCTTGGTGAAAAAGTAGGGAGTCCTGGTTATGCGTAAAGTTTTACACGATGTGGCATTATAGATGTATGGTACAGAGATAATTAGCACTGCATCCTTGGTTGCAACCAACAATAATCTTAACCCTTAGGCCAAACTCTCAACGCGCATGATGACCAGCAGTAGGAGTCAAACGACCTCCCTTTAATGCAGCACCAGTGATGGGTAGCAGTCTATAGACGAGTGGGTCAGCGTAGAGCAGACCACGACTTGCATTAGAACCAGTATGCGGCTTTGGAACTAGACTCTGATTGGATCCACACAGAGCTCTATGTGTAAAGACTGGTTCAGAAGTGGCACAAGCTTGCGCATGTTACATTATAGGCCCAGCGTCCGTAGCGGCTGTATTGGCCTGCAGTTTGGCGCCCGCCCTACAAGTGCAGCCCATCCCCCCAGGTAAAAAAATCCTCAGTCATGACCCCATTCCTAATTCACCTATTACTTTTGGAAGACAATATATTAGCCTACTTCTGATGGTTCTAATACCAGTAAATAATCTCCAGGATAATACCAGAACGCTACATGTCCCGTATAGCATATTTCTTGTACTAACGTTTGACAAAACGACGACCCACTCATAGGTGCCAGGACACCATTGCTAAATGTTTTATCATGAACCATTGTGGTAGGCGGGGAAAAAGTTAAGGTCTCACCGAGACTCGAACTCGGGTCGCGGGAATCAGAATCCCGAGTGATAACCAACTACACTATGAAACCTGCAATGTTTAGTGAAGCCGAGCACGGCTTATCCCTTTGAGGAGCTGTAATAGGCCGCGCCTATACAACCATCAAGAATAACAAAAGA
>JANBPT010001101.1:0-14575 GCA_027575765.1 Tieghemiomyces parasiticus | reverse complement strand
GTCGAGAGGACGGTCGGGGAAGTCCTGCCGGCCCTGACCACAAATTTCGACGGGGTAAGTCTAATCGATGCAAAGGTTAAGATGTGAAAGGGATAATGCTCCCAATCGCCCCGCCCTATATTGGTCTTGTAAATGACGCTGGACCTGGCTTCTCTGGCGCACTGGTCATATCAACTACTTACACTTTATTTTCATTTTTGTCCCCGGCCCTTCTCTAATTACCCCTAGATCAAGGGTATCATCGGTCAGCTGATGCAGACGTACAAGAAGAAGGAAGAAGAGATGAACAGCTTCCAAAAGAAGTATAACATCCGCGTGACCAAAGGGCCCGCCCAGGCCTGAGCAGAACAGTTATGGTTTATCGCTGCCATGGGGAAGTGTAACGTTTATTCCGGCTTGCCAGTCCTACTCACACGTGCGCCGTTAAGTAAAAAAAAATCCGCTCGTTTTCAACAATGTATTCATCGTGAGTTTGACCCGAGGTTATTATTGTACAGCACGTGCTTTGGAGACCATAAGGTATGAGGGCCAGAATTAGGCCCCGGCGGAAGCTCCATGAAATTCAGAGAACCCACTGTCTCTAGTGGGTATGACCGAAAGCGATAAAAGCTGGCAGCAGCATCCCCACAAGTAGGATACCTAGCCGTCGGAGCAGTCGACGCTTAAACCCGAAGTGAGACCTGGCCGGTGAGGGTGCGCCCAGCCCGTCGCCGTTGAGATGATCCGTGTCGGAACAATCTGAACAGGTATCGGGTGCGGCAAGAGCGTGTTCCTCATCATCGTGGTGGAGGTGGTGGTGGTCCCCGTGGTGGTGATGCGGGTGGCCAGAATGGCGGCGGGAGGGAGGCCGGGTGCACGGATCCTCGTCCTCGAGATCGTTACACATAGTTTCCGGGAGGGAGTGGATAGCGGCGACGTAGAGGAACGTGCCGGCGGAGAACAACAGTAAGATCGCGGTGAACTTGAGCATCCGGTTGGACTGGTCGTCGCTGCCATCAGGGCTAGCATCGGTGAGGCCTACGAGAGCGGAGGCGGCGTAGGTGGTCAGGGCCATGAGCGGAGCAGCCAGGGAGAATACTACCAGGGTCGTCCGGATGGCCGCCCGCGACTGGCCCTCCTGGAGGAGCTGCGTACATAGTCCGAATGCTTCAGGGGCCTTGTGGAGGAAGATAGCCATAAAAATGATGAGTGATGTGCCCTCGGCAGCCCCACCTTGGGTGTGACCATGTGGGTGGCCGTGAGCAGGCGCGTTGATGAGTGAAGATTCGGCGGCGGCTGACGCTGAAGCGGATCCCAGGGCCAGGCCGTCGGCGGCAGCGTGAATGAGCATACCTATAGTGGCCGGTGACACGAAAGTACGCAGAAAATTGCGCACCCGGGCGTAGGTGTAGCGGGGCCGGTGGCGAATGCTGGCCGTGCCAGTGCCGCAGTGGGACTGGGAACGGCGGACACACCGGCTGGTGTCAGCCTGCTCGCCCAGATCGTGAACCACTGGGATCGTGTGGTGGTTATGATGGTGGTGTTCGGGGTGGGCGAGCAGACCCTGGGATGCAGTCATGCTCCGTAACGACGATGGGGCGGTAGGTCCCGAGCGGTGCAGGTTGGACGACGACCCAGCGCCCGGTGGAGACCGGGCCGTAACAGTTTTACGCAGGGCCGGGACCGAAACCGTCGTGGTGGTGGATCCTTCGTCAGGCGAGTGTGCACTAGCGTCGCTACTGGCGGGGGCTGGGTGGGATCCGCAGGCGCGGCTCCCGCTTGGCAAAGGGGTCGCCACCGTCACCGTTACTCCGTTGATGTCTTCACATGGGCTCAATTCCTCGCCGCACTCACCACTATGGTCGTGGTCATGAGCAGGCTCTTGGTCTAGTGGCGTGTCTGGTACGTGCCCGTGGTGGAAATGATGCGGCGAGTTGGTCAAGATAGAGATCAACGTGTCGAGGATGAACATCCAGGCGAACCCTAGCGTCAGGGCCAGGCCCACCCAGTGCGGTGGGCTCAGGTGGGACTTGGTCACTTCGGCGTGCCCGTCGCCCTCGGTAACGTGGGCCGGCATGGCTCGGTACAGCGAGTCGATGCCCTCGGGAATAATGACGAGGAGTCCCGTGCCGAGGAGAAGACCGGAGCCGAACACGCTGAAGAGCTGGAGTCGATTGCCGTCGAGTCGTAGCGACAATGGGACCAGCCCCACGGCGAGAGAGCCGAGGAACATGGCCCCACAGAACAGTAGCAGGGTCAGAAACGGGCTCATTTCGCTCAACGAATGGGCCTAAACGGCTCAAGGGCGCTGGTGGGTTATAGTGGTACAATAAGCGGGTGGGTGCTGGAAGTTTTCTATTAACGGAAAGTGCAGCCGATGCAGAGCCTAAGGGGTTGTGGTACGGGTGAATATCTGAAAGGCACTCCTGGTAGGTAATGGGATCGGCGTAAGCGAAAAGGACACTGGGCTGGTCCTTAACAAAAGGAATCACGTAGCTGTGGCTGGGGAGGGGTTCAAAGAGGCGGTTGTAATAGGCACACTAGGGGCAATGGCTGTCACATTAGGATTGAGTCAAAGAACTGTACTGCCCGGGCAAGTCAAGTAAAAGGTGGCGAGACGGTGCAGCAACGCTCGGATCGCCAACTTGTGCGCTGGAAAGTAGGGCCGCACTGGTCGGAGGAGGTAAGTGTAGGAAGCACCAGCTATATAGCGACGTGGGCCAAGACTATTGAGAACGAGGAAAATGGGAGATGTGGGAGGGAGGGCTGGGTCTGACAAGAGGCGAAATGCGCTATAAAAGAAGGGTGTTGATTAAGTTTGGCACCCGTCATTAGCATAAGGGAGTCGGGGCAAGGCACTGCACCAGACGTTTAGATACGGGCACCTATCTCCATACCTTTTGTACTCTGGTTAGAGAACGTGGGTGAGCCCCCCCCCCGAGTTTGCGTGCTGAGCCCATTGACGAGCGCGGACGAGGTCCGTCATCCTTCCCTTTCTAGGCTTGCCCCTCAATCGCCTCCTTCTGAGCCTAGACGGACTGCGCATCGCCTGTCGCCGTTGCTGTATCAGGGGGGGTGAAGGCGTGGTTACCGACAGCCTGACCTCTGACGCGTGGTCGAAAGTATGCAGTGGGCTACCTTCTACCTATCGAGCTCCCCACAGGATTGCAACGACCCAGCGTTATAGGACGGAGCCTTGTAGTCTAGTAGAGAGATGGAATGGGCGGGCCATCTCACTCGACTGGGCGAGGTGGTGTCGGCCCTCGTTACCTCAGGTGGCGTAAGTGGGCGTTGCCACTGGCAACGGCCTCCGATCGAGGGTTGTTCCCCCATTGTCTATGATAGGCCGCCCCTGCTAATTCCCGCTACGGTTTGGATTCGACTGGGCCCGCGTCTAAATCCAATAATCCCTACAACCTGGTGATTGGTATCCGCGCCTAACTCAATATTAGCTGGGGCTGGTGCTTTGATTACGCCCAGATTCAATTCGGGTCAGAAGCGCGGCCGACTTAATCTGGGCCCTGCGCACGCCACTCTTGTTCATAATCCTAATTTCCCGCGGACTTTACACATTTCTTTTCTCTACTTGACTGTCATCTTTTGTGCCTTATTGCTGGTAATATATATATATAAGATGGAGGTGTAACCTTGGGCGTGGTACACCGACCAAGCCATGGGATCAGGTCGGGCCTGGTTCCTTCACGTCTTCGGCAACCTGGTCCAGCAGAGATTGAATTTTCTGTCCACACCGGAACACCAGCTTAGTCTTAACTCGGGGCTGCATCCGCTTATGAACGTAGGAGGCCAGTACGTCGCCATAGATGACTAGCGCGTCCTCTAGGACGGCTTGCGTGACCGTGGGGTCATTTAAGGTGGGAATCCACCACACCTCAGCGCGTTTACGGTCGTTCGTCACGTAGATCCGGTTGACATCCCAGTGCACCGGGGAGAGCAGGGATACAGGGAGAGACTCGGCTGTGAGCGACACCCGGAGCGCCTTGGCGATGCGCTGGCTATACCGGTCCTGGACCGCGGCGACCTGCTCGTCTGGTCGGTGGAAGTGGTCCCGCGAAGGTACTGCGTGGACTATATTTGCTTGCCGATCGGCTACTTTGCGCTCTCTATCCGCCACGTTCTTGTGGTTCTTGCGGAAGTACCGGAGGTGCTTTCCCATGACCATAAAGTTCTGCAGGATGAAGTCTTCCTGGCGACGGGCCTTGGCCTCCTTCTCCTCGGGCCTCAGCTCGTTTCGACGCTGTGAGTAGGAGGCGTAGGAACGGCAGGCTAGACAGGCAGGGCGGGTGGCTGGAATGGGCATGGCAGGCCACCAGCCGACGGTGCCCAGGCGGCTGGCAGGTAGACGGGACATGCCAGGGTTTGGATTACGTCGGGCGTGCGAGGAAAGTAATGGCGACTAGGGTAATGGTATCAAATCTCTGGCAATGTGTACAGACGGAAGTTGGCAATTAGGTATGGGTCGTTGGCCTCGACCGATCAGGTCCATCAGCTGCCTCCCAACCGTTGGCGTCCGGAATCTGCCAGACGAAGGGTCTTTTTTTTTTTTGGCCGCTTCTCTGATAGGCGCTAAGTCTACTACAACTATTGACATACAATTCGTCGCGTTAAGCCAACTAACGTGAGCCCAGTTCGAGCTGACTGCCGGCGGGCCGGTTTGCGGTACCGCATCTCTGGTGCTACGTTACGCCTGAGCGCGCCACCTTTCGAATCAAACGGGGCTCGGCCTCACATCCATCCCCCCCGTCTCTACCCTTATGTGGCTTGACCGCCCGTGTTGGCCATTGTCCTATTTGTTTCCACTGAATTGTGTCATTACACCTGCCCGGCCCCTCAGCGATTCACTTGGTACTGCACAACCGCACCCATTTACCTCGCATTTGCGCAACAGCCATGCTGGGCCCCCGGACGACTCCGATCGAGTCTATGCTCGAAAAGCTGCCCGCTGATATCGTGGCTCAGTTTCGACCCTTCGTGGCCAGCCCCGAGGCCTCGTTCACCGATAATCTGCGCAGCATGCGTATTCAAGATACCCCGGCCAACTCCGGTCAAGGGGCCGTGGTGGGTAACGCAGCACCAGTCAGTGGCCCCTCTACCAACATACCCGGCCGGGCCCGCCTCGTTCGAACGTGGGCTTCCGTCGCCACCCCGCCGTCCGAGGTTCAAGTATCAACAGAACCTAGCACCAGCCCCCCGGTCGCGCTCCACGATCGGACGGTCATCCAACTCAACTTTTGCCGCAGTCAATTCGAAGGTAGGTCTCGGTACTCTACGCTCTATTTGCACATGTATTGTTAATGCTAATAATATTGTAAACAATTCCACTTGGAAGATACTAAATCGCTCCTTTCTAAAATTATGTTTATTTAAATACCCCTCAGTTTTGTTCGCGTTTGACCTTGCCTACCCTGACTTCCCACCCGATGTCATCCTCTCTCCTTCTTCTTTCAAGCCGCCACTGCATCCAGGTAAGTTCAATCGGGAGATGTTCCACCCAATCCGACCCAAGACCTGGATCCCTTGATGACTGGCCAGCTCGATTTGCCTTGATAACCCACTGTTGTCTACTCTATTTCTACCCTCCCAACCACCTCGTACTGAACTCTTCAGATCACCCGTTTAATCCCGCCTGGGCCGAGGTAGTGAAGGGTGTGGACGTGTACCGTCCCCAGGATACGACCTGGGTCGCCCAGGTACTCATGCGAATCGCGAGCCTTTACAAGGTACGTCGGTGTTAGCCACCACTTAGTACCGCCCGACACTCGCTTGATGGTGGCTGTGACAATTGCCTAGATATTGGACCTTAGTTAAAAAAAAGATGGTGTGACCTTCACTAACGCCCCTCCCGCCAGGCCCACCACCACGCACCGTTGGCTTCCTTTCCACTGGAACGGATCCCGTTTGAGTATGGTTGTTGGAAAGACGACTCCGCCTTCGAAGGCCGCGTCATCTACGGGGACCGGTGGAACCCGGTCGAGGTCTTACTACGGATACCGCTGTATCTCACCGATCCTCTAGCGCCCGGTGCGGGGAAGGCCCGGTCCCCCGCAGGAACCCTGTGGGTCACTTATGAGATACCGCCGGATATCCCCAAGGCTAGCGACGTGCAAGATGTATCGGCCACATGTGCGCTGAAAAAACCCTGGTTGGAGTGGACTGCCCAGGCCAAGGTAAGACCTGCGCTGTGCCGCTCTTTGCGAGCGGACTTGGTAGGGGCTGACAGGTAGGGAGCGGAAGACGTACCCTGCATGGGTCCCGTTTAAATTGACGAACCTACAGTGATCGCCAGCCATACAGTTGATGCCAAGTTTCGACATGATCCCGCACCCCCCCCTCTAACCCACCGCTTAACTCCGTTTCCCTACCTGAATTTCCGTCGAATAGATTCCCGACCTTGTCAAGACACGCTCTCTCGCCGACTATGTGGGCACATTAGTCAAGGTGCTGGAGACCCAGATAGTCGAAACTACAAAGTCCAAATACGATGGCTCGGCTTTCGTCCAAGAACTGGCGCGAAGGTACAAGGCGTAAGTGATAGCGGAAACTGGTTCCGACCCGTGGTCAATTTCGAGGGAATGCGTGACGGTGCCAGTTTACGATCGAGACTGTATATTTAACCGCCGTACTTATCCACTTCCTTACTACCCACTCCGCGTCGTCAGGCAAACGATCGAGTACGATCGTCGGACCAGCCGCCGCATCAGCTTCATGTTCGAAATGTCCCTGGCGGACGGTGCCGGACCGGCCGCCCCGTCGCCATCGATCCTGGTCCCCGTGGTAGTGGCCCTTGTCCATTGCGAGGTCCCACCTCAGTTCCCGCACGAGCCCATGGAAATCCAGGTCCTATCGCCGCTACAGTTCACGAGTCGAAACGACCACCTGCTGTACGGTCCTGCCACCCAGGCCTGGCGACCCAATGCGCCGGAAACCACATTGACCGACGGAGTCCACCAGTGGGGGTAAGTTAGGATGTCAGCTGGGGCGTCAGCATTCATGATAGGGTGTCTAAATAGTGTGGAAAAGCGGACAGTCCCGGCTATATGGAGCTATACTAACGTACTGTACACCGTGCCCACTGCCATCCGTGATTTTTTCCAGAGCGTTTGTGCGCCAGCGGTTGATTGCCTTTAGCCGAGACGAAGGTGGTAAATGATATCGGTCATTCTTGTCGTCATGACCTTGCTGTCGAGCGCTACCGACCCCGGAATACGTTTATGTAACTGATATGTGGCCTCTGCTAAGCAGCACGCTTAGTCCATCTTCTTAAAGCAATCTGGTCGTAACCTTACACTAAAAGTCTTTTAACGTTAACTGGCTTTCTGTCGATGGGCTCAATAAGCTATCATCCAACTCCTGACAAGATACTGACTGCCAGGGGTGGGTAACCTGAAGTCGAGGGCCTTACGAATGCCGCACTGCATCAGAGGTACATTGTAGGTCCCGTTATACCGACCCCTTCCATGGCCTGGGTCGTTCCGTTCTATTCGACAAAGCGCACCACGCAAGTAAACATCTGATAATTAGAAATACTCACTGTCCGCCAGGACAGTACCCGACAATTCCACCTCCACACCCACGACGACTCGAACAAATAGTGGACCTAGGCAGGCTAGCAAGTAGGTCCAGCGGAGGCAGCTTAGGAGGCACCCATACGGCCTGCCTTCCACCCTCCCTACCCTCCTCCGCTCCCGCCCAAGTCGCCCACGCGACGCTCCACCACTTTTTCCTCACTTCATTGCTGTATGGTCCGGTGTCTGCATTATTACTTTCGACGCCTTTCTTAGTTCTACGCATTCAGCCCCTTCTCTCATCTTACTTTTTGACCACCATGTCCAGTATCGTCGACACGGACGCCCTGCTCCAGTTCATTCAGGTCACCAATGCCGATCCACCGATAGCCCATGACTACCTTGAGGTAAGGCCTAGCAGCTAGTCACGCATTCACACCGTCTGGAAGTGCGGTACCGTGACGTTTGGGAATAAACGGGCAGAGAGTGTGAAAGAGAGAGAGAGAGAACGAAGACCGTCCAGAACAGATCGGGATTGGCCCACAGAGTGCTCTCTTCATATGGAAGCGTCACTACCAGTTCAGGAATTAGCGCTTCATCTGACGAATACCCGAGACGAGGTTTGAGTAAGGTCTACACGCCCGAGCTCATCCGCCGTCAGGGAGAAACAGGGGGCGCCAAAGCCTCCCCTTTCCACCTATGGGCTCGGTCCAGACATATCAGGCTCGGACAATATAATAGGAGGCACATGATGAAAAACAATATCTCCTCTTGTCATCATCCAGGCTGAAGGGGGATATGGCCACCCCGCAACCGGCAATGCGGCCCAATCGCCCAGCACCCGATGTACTCTGTATTCCCCCCACGCTATTTAGCCTAACTGCCGTCCCTCATATTTTGCCCCTGTCTCATTGCCCCGTCACCAGTTTGCGAAGGGTGACGTCGAGTTAGCCATATCCCTCTTCCTGGGTAATGACGGTGCCCCGCTGAACACTGGGAGCACCGCCTTGGGTGGTCACCATTCCCCGCCGAGCCCCTCTCTTACCCGCTCCATCGACTACACAGCGCAGGACGATGTTCGGGCGCCCCTGGCCCCGCGTCGCGAGGTGCTGGTGGACACACCTGCCCCATACGCTCCTTTCGCCCCATCATCCGTCTATAGCCCCGCCGCCTCTGTGGCCCCTGAGGCCCCACGCCGCTCTATTTTCGATCAACTCCCACGCGCTCCGCGAGCCCAGGAAGCCTTCCGTGACTTTGCCGCCGAGTCGAGCGCCTTGGAAGGCGGTGCGACCAGCGAGGCCAGCAAAGTCAATCGGCTGGCTGACCTCTTTCGACCACCGTTCGACCTCATCCAGAACCTCCCCCTCGACCAGGCACGTGCCGCCGCCCGGTCCGAATCAAAATGGGTGATGATTAACCTTCAAAAGGTGTCGGAATTCGCCTGCCAGGTCCTCAACCGCGATATTTGGAGCAATGAGCTGGTGAAACCCATTATTCAGCAGAACTTTGTATTTCTACAGTTCGCCAACGACAGCGACGAAGGCACACGGTACACGTCTTTCTACCCGGTACTGCGCTACCCGCATGTGGCGATCCTGGACCCGCGTACAGGCGAGCGCGTGAAAGAGTGGAGCCATATCACAAATCCGGCCGACTTTGTGGAGGAATTGACCGAGTTTTTGGACTTGCGCGCCTGGAAGCAAGGCAGCGCCGCCAAGCGGCCTCGCCGGCCCGAACCGACCGAGCGTGCTCCTGCGGACATGACTGAGGACGAGCAGCTAGCCGCGGCCATCGCAGCTTCTATGCAGGGCACATCGTCCACGGAGGAGGCTGACCAACCCCCGCCCGTTCCCTCCTCCTCTCTCTCCGCTTCTTCCAAGCCCACGGAGAGGCCAGACGAGGAAACGGAAATGCGCGAGACCGCGACGCCGGACCATGACTCCGACAGCGAGGATCAAGACGTCAGCGAGACCAACCAGCGCGACGGCGCGTACCATGCCATCCCGGCTGACGAGGGTACCGAGCCCCCGGCCGATCCTACCACTACGACCCGGGTGCAGTTCCGCCTGCCCGACGGGTCTCGGGTGGTACGGCGGTTCCGTAAGGACGATCCCGTTCGGACGCTGGTATCCTTCGTCAAGGCCCGTGTGCCCCAGGCCGCGGAGGAGGCAATCAGTATTATGTACCACCGGGAAAACCTGCTAGAGAAACTGGACCAGACCGTCACCGAGGCTGGACTGCTGAACGCCTCCGTGACCGTTGGCGCCTAGGTCCTGGTCTCTGCTGCTCCCCTCACCCCGGGACCACATTTTTCTTTAATCGTTGCTCCCCGCCCTAGGATTTCTTACAGGTATCATTTCTGCCTGGTTTGTGCGCGGATTAAGAGGCCACACTTGCGTGTATTGTCTAGTTGTTGGATTTCTTATTCCTCTTTACCAAGGAAGCGGGGTGAATCCTACTACCGACCTGTTATAGTACTTCTTTTCATAAGCGATGGCCAGGCAAATTGGGTAGGACAGAACAATGAACATTACATGTTAATACCAGTTTTCATCATACTCCGGATTACCAGTCTGGTCAACTTAGTAAGCTCGTTTGAGTCACAAACGAACGTCGTCGTCGAAGCCATTCGACTAAAAACCGAAGGGTTCCGACTTCAAAGTTAGCCCTGGGAGTCCTAATTGGAGCTAGAACAAGTTCAGGATACACATTCTAGCTACCAAAGTCAACAAGTGGCTCGAAATGGTGCATTCGGCTCAAAGCATCAGTGGCAATAGCGCTTAGAACATGCCCAATGGACTCAAAAACTGCCATAATTTAACCATTCGTATGGCCATGCCTACTGGTGGCACTGCTGGGACTAGGGGTGACTTGGCAAGCCGTAGTTGGTGGTCCCGAAGGTCTTAAGCCGAACAGTACCCATGGTGGCCAGGGATTACAGGAAGGCCTGAACCGGCCGTTCACCAGCTAATCGTGGCACTACGCCCAGTAGGGCCCGCGCTCTGTTCCCATCCAGGTCTATAATGCCCGGTGAGCGAATAAGTTCGGCGACCAGCCCTCGTAATTTCGATACTACAAGGTCATGTACAAATTTTACGAATCATCACGTTACACTGGGCTGATTTGTCATTATCCACAATTGGACATTTAACTAGCTCGTTTGTATTACGGGGAACGACTCATCAACCCCAGTTGAAGCTGCTCGCACCCTACCCGGCAATTGTGGGCGGGGGGTATGGCCCACAAGTTAAGTGTGGTGACCTGCAATGGCCGCCAACTGTACCGCGAGGGGTTGGTCAATTCCGTAACTTGGCGTTTTAGAGAGACCGTCACCTCCGACACAGCCGGTCTTTAGCCATCGGCCCGAGGTCCTTAACGCGCGCCCACAGAGCATGTATACCCGTTCACAATTGCCCGACTAGCTGTTTCTCCGGCACGACATTAAGCTGTGATATGTACTGACAAACTCAAGTGCATTTAATCCTGGCACTGGTGGCCGGCTAGTGTGCCGCAGCACGCATCTCTTCATACTGCTCCACTAGCTGGGATGGTCTAGGATGGCCCACGGTATCCCGCCGTTCCTCCCCCCCTGCCAGACTAGCGCATGACCGGCTTCCAGGCCTGATGCACCATCTACCAACTAAGCTTCCCACTCATGGTCCCGACCATACTTGCGCATTTGTCCATTCCGCCATTAGTGGTCTCGCTTCCCATTCTTTTGTCTTCGCTCCTGTACCATCCTCTACCAGTCTCCCGGTCTTCACTCATTTCCTAACATGGCCAACCCCATCCCCGATCCGCTCGTCCAGACGTACCAGGCTCTGCGGCAGGAGTTTGAGAACCCCAACGGCAATGCCGACAGGTGCCGCGAGTACCTTATCCAGCTCAAGGTAAGGCCTTCGAGAACCTTACTATGACAGGAGGTCCATATGACTCGCACTAATGCGATGCGGAGCGGTCTGTCCTAAAAGATGTGTATCGCACTAGGCTGTGGTCTCCATCTCGCGCCATCAAGGCTTGGTTTTCTTCTGGCATTCAGCTAGCCGATGGGAGCAGCCTGTCCTTTATGGTGATACGGGTGACTCCCCACCCTATGTGTTCCTTGGCCTAACATTACACTTGTTTCCCAACTCCGCTTTCGTCAAACATCTTCCCCTCCACGTCCTCCCCCCGATACCACCGTTTCAGATCGGACTCGCCGAAAATGGGCTCCTGGATGCCAACAGTAGCAACACGGAGGGCCTTGCCTTGGCCCGGGACGTGCTCGAGATTGGCGCCTACTGGAGCATCCGGGTGGGTGATATCAAGTCGTTTGAGCGGTACATTCAACTGCTTCAGCCCTATTACACCAACTTTGCAGCACAGCTACCGGCGTCCCCGCGGATGTACCCGCTCATCGGGCTCAACCTCCTGCGCCTCCTGTCACAGAGCCGGATTGCTGACTTTCATGCGGCGCTTGAAACCATCGACCTGGACGAATTGCGTTCCAACCCTTTCATTCAGCATCCACTGCAGCTGGAGCAGGCTCTGATGGAGGGTAGTTATAAACGGGTGTGGAATTCCCGGGCCGAGGTCCCCGCGCCGGAGTACACGTTTTTCATGGATATTCTGACCTCCACGATCCGCAATGAAATCGCCAGCTGCAGCGAGAAGGCCTACACCAGCCTCCCCCTGGCCGACGCTGCCACCTTGCTCTTTTTCTCCCGCCCCGACGACGTGGCCCAGTTTGCCCGCGAGCGCGGCTGGCGCGTCAACCCCATTGACCGCAAGATTTACTTTGGTGACGCCGATGGTACCGACCAGGACCTACCAGTGGACACCATCGTATCGCAGTCCCTTAACTACGCGCGCGAACTAGAGAAGATCGTGTAGCGCGCGGGCCCGCGGAAAGAGGTATGCCATAGTTGAAGGCAACGGTCCGATCGAACCACCCCGCTCCTCCGGATACAGAAACTTTAGTCCATATACTCTACTTTTTTTTCCGCCAGCGTCGTAAATGTGCTTTACTCCAAGATAAATACAATTTACTTTCTCCAACTTGTTCGACAGTAGAAATGGTAGGCCATCTAATCGAAATAGATGTGAAGGGTGGGACCCCGTGACGCTAGGGGAAGACTGCCCAACCCATTAACCAGCAGCGAGACTTGATTTCCTGCCAGCCTAGTGCCTGATATCCACTTGGCACTCGCTCTTTACTCCCAAACCTACGTTCACCTCTTGCCCATTCGTCCCATTTCGCCGCGAACCATTGGTAATTTCTATTCGAAACAACTTTTCACCATGGCCCCCGCGATCCGTTATACCCATCTTATCTCGGCCAAAGGCGACCTGGTCTTCTCGTTCGTTGTTGGCACCCTCGCCTACGCCCTCTACGAACGTGACCACCCCCGGGAAGACGGCCGGACCCTCTGGTCCTTGTTGAAGCAACGGGTGGCCTCTCGAGCCCCCAGCCGGATCAATGAGTAACCTAGACCAGGGGGATCTTGGCCTGCCGCTACTCTCCAGAGAAGCAGGGCCTCTATGGAATGAGGCATCCGTGGGCTGGGAAAACTCTTACAATTGTTCACTGCCACTGCCCTCGTATATTTTTTTCTCCCGTCTTTGCGGCAAGGTTGCTCCCGCCGGACTTGCTGCATCACGATCCACCTCCTCCCCGCCTTTCCGCTGTAGTATAAAATAATAACAGGCCTGCTAATCAAGCCAACTCGATTTAGTAATACCGGCCCATTACATTCCTATATCGCCTGACTGACTAGCATGAGGCCCTGTAGAGCTGCATCTCATTACTCAGTTTTATTTCTGGCGCCTTGGTAGGGACCCACTAGTTCGCAAAATCGATAGACTGGTTTAGAGATCCCTCTTGGGTTAGGTGGCACTAGATGCGGGGTCAGTCTTATTCGATGGCACTGATGTACTGTACGTTGTTCCCCCGGATAAAGGCATCACCGTACTTGTTCTTGAGCTGGCCGTTAGCGTACTCCTCGGTCTGCTCCATAGCAATGTTCATGTACCCGTCAAGGCAGGCCAGCACGCCTAGGTGGATGACACGCAAATCGGAGGGGAGAGGGTTGGGGTGGCATGAATGACACGTGTGAGCAAAAGAAGGCGGCGCCGATATAAAATTACAATGCTGTGATTTAACTTCCGGCCAAACCGCTGCTGCCGTCCAGCAAATAATTCCCGCTTTATACCTAAGCCGTGGCGTAGTAAAGGGACCATCGTCGCTGGGCAACAGCTATTCCACGCGTAACTAGAGTTGTCGCTGGGCAAGTCCACTTTCAAGTTCCCTCATTTACCTTTGTATACGATGCCGGAGTTCAACTTGACGGTCACCGTCTTGCCAAGGATGGAATTGAGGAAGTCTGAGGGGGACTTCTTGGGCTGGGCGGCATCGGACATGGTGGCTATGGATCGCGAATAAGGCTACAGAGAATATGACCAAGGTGACAGTTGAGGGGGGCGCAAGAGAGAAGGGATAGAGAAACCTGGAGAGTGAAAAGGATTGGGGGGGTAAGAACGGTGCAATTGGGGTCAAACGACTTGAAGATGTGGTAATAAAGGCCGAACCAGATGCAGGAATGCCGAGGGTGGTAGGCTTGGGCCTCGCTGGATCAGTCGCCTGCTGTAAGGCACTTCGATCTCCTAACCGAGATCGTGTACATGCGCAATGCAGCCTTAGGCCTAGCCCGCACAGTACTCCGCACAACTTTCCCGCGCCTTTTCAAAATTTACCCTCGTTGTCCGTAAACCATTCAGTCCTGTCAACCTTCGTCCTCGCTGTCTACGCTTCGGTCAACCACGTTTTTCTCGACTCTTCACATCGCCAGACGCTCGGCTGCCAAAACTGATCTCACCCCCTTTGCCCCAAAGCCTTGGCAATACGATCGACCGGATCGCTAATTAATCGGTGGCGCCACGTCAGGTCCAGTCTTGTTCGACAGCCGGGCCTTGAAGACACCGTGAACTGCTAGCAACCTAGCTACTTTCCTTTTCCCACCCCCCTTTCCTTTTCAAACTACCTTCTGTTCACCCGACGGCTTAGCCATGGCCGAGGAACTCAAACTCCGCCCTAT
>JANBPT010001100.1:0-14581 GCA_027575765.1 Tieghemiomyces parasiticus | reverse complement strand
ACGGCGGTACAGACGGGTACCCGTGTTCTCAGATATTGAAGCCCGCATCCGGCTGCTTCTGTTAAGTAATAAACTCCCACTTGAATGTAACGTCAGGGCTCAATAGGAAATGATGGCGGGTGCTTTCCCGCACTTTTAATTATGATGGCCTACGAACACCCTATTTGAAAAGCCGTCAGCCATTGCACCAGTTCTGCCGAAGGAATACACAGTCGGGATCGGCCTCCCATTCCCCCAGTTTACTCTATGTCCGACGACTTGAATGCCGAAGGGATATGAATTATTGCTCGTTTAATTTGATCGCTTGCGGGTATTACAACCTGGATCATACCTCGCTTACGCGTGGATAGGAGACATCTAAACCTAGAGTGTCTTCGCAGACACCTAACAGTTACAGTTGCTGCCTTGCCTGTCGACTGGTATGCAGAGTGATGTTTTATCGACCCGGCTCACGGCACAGCTCCCTAGGCGACAGTACCCATCGACCCGGACCCATTTCCGCCTCCCGTTCATCTACCAGCTTGACGCATCCGCCGTCCCCCCCTCTCCCCACTGCTCTTGCCCAAACCTTCATCTCCCTGTAGATTTCCCTGGCCTACTGCATCCCCGGCATCCATGTCTTCTCGTCCATTCGCCTTGAGCGACCCGGCTACCCGGCGACGCACCGTGCCCTTCCTGGTGTTTGCGGGCCTGCTGGGGCTCATGTACCTCGCCTACCGTCTCTTTGCCACCAACCACACGGCCGCGCGCACCACGTTCGCCCGGCCACCCAAAGTCGGAGCAAAGCCGCCTGTGGTGGCGGCCGAGAATCCCTGGCACGGCTTGGGTCCGGTGGTCCCCGACACGGACTGGTCCCGCGACCGAGAATTCGTCGTGGTCATCGACGCCGGCAGCTCCGGGTCGCGCGCCCAGGTCTACTCGTGGAAGAGCCCCGAACACGTCCGCGCCGCGGTCCGGGATCCGCATGTCCTCCGAGGCCTGCCCATTGTGGAGAAGGGCGACCAGGCCGGCGAGCTCTGGCAGTATAAGGAGTCCCCGGGCATCTCGAACTACGCTGGCCGCGTGCACCGCCTTAAGGACCACCTGCAGCCGCTACTCGACGCGGCCTTACAGGTCGTCCCCAGCGCCAAAGTGGCTGTCACCCCGGTGTACCTATTTGCCACCGCCGGGATGCGTTTACTACCCCCGAAGCAGCAGCACGCCCTCCTGGATCAGTCATGTCAGTATGTCAAGCACCAGACCCGGTTTTACGTGGGAACCTGCGCCCAGCACTTTCAGGTCATCACCGGAGCTGCGGAGGGTATTTACGGCTGGATGGCCGTCAACTACCTGCTGAGCGGGTTCGCCAAGACGGGCGACCGGCGGCTTTACGATGCCCCTGTCGCGGACCCGGCCGAGCATGGGAGCCATAAACACACGTTTGGTTTTTTGGATATGGGCGGCGCGAGTACCCAAATCGCCTTCGAGCCCACCCCACAGATGGCCATTGAGCACGCCGACGACCTGACGGTATTAACCATGCGTAACCTAGACGGCCAGGGCGCTGTCTACAAGGTGTTTACGACGACGTTCCTCGGGTTCGGATCCAACGAGGCTCGTCGGCGGCACGTGCAGGCCCTGTTCGCGCCCAGCGAGCCAGGGGGCACGGTCGGACCGACGACAGCGCCCCCCGTACTGTCCGACGATCCCGTCCCGGACCCGTGCCTCCCGCCGGGTCTGATACTCGAGGTCAAGGCGGCCGATCTCGTCGGGCTGGCGCGGGTGCCGACAGGCCGGACGGTGACCTTAGAGGGTACGGGGTCGTTTACCGAGTGCGCGCGCCGGGCTGTAAGCTTGCTCAACAAGCACGCCCCCTGCCCCACCGACCCGTGCCTCTTCAACGGGGTTCACAGTCCGCTCCTGGATTTCACTCTGCAACAGTTCGTCGGAATTTCCGAGTACTGGTACTCAGCCGAGGAAGTATTCCATTTGGGTGGGACATGGGACTATACAACGTTCGAACGCCAGGCCGTGGAATATTGCGGTCGGCCGTGGGCCGAGACCCGACGGCTACTCGGCTCGTCCCATCGGTTGGATCGTCTGCAGGACCAGTGTTTTAAAGCCGCCTGGTTGACCGCAGTCCTCCACGATGGGTTGGGTATTCCGCGTGACGCCACCGAGGCCGTGCATCCGGAAGTGACATCGGCTATCGAGTCGGCCGTCAACATGACCGACCGGCTGCAGCATCTCCAGGACGCTGGAGTGGCCGCGGGCATCAGCGTCCCGTTTCAGTCGGTCCACACGGTTGAGGGCTTTGAGGTGTCCTGGACGCTCGGGGTGGCGCTGCTTAACGCCGTGGCCGCTATCCCGGCTCCGCCACCCGAGGATGGCCTACCTCATCACCCGCCAGAGGTGGTACCCCACGTCGGGATCGAGTTCCCAAAACACGCCCACTGGCACCAACACCTGGCTGGCGTGTCGGATCTCTGGCTGAGCAGCGGGGGGCATAGCCCGGAAACTGCATCCACCGGACTCATCCTCGGAGCGCTTCAGCACCCCCTACGGCTTTCATCACTGTTCCTATTCGCTCTCACTGCCGGCGCGCTGGCCCTCCTTCTGCAATTTTTCAGCCGGTACCGCAGGGGATCTACCCTCCAGTACAAAAAGCGTTTCTAAAAGGCTGCATGGTAATGTTTTTTTTTGAAGGGGAGGAGAAGGATAGGGGCGAATCCACCGCTCTGGTTGCCTTCCCGGTCTCTTTACCCCTGCCATTGTAGAATATACGGCCAAGGCGATCCTCCACCGTAGCACCCACTTTGAATAAAACTGCGCAATGTAAGTTCCCCCCGCCCTTCGACCAGCCTCATCTCGTCGTGGTTAACCTGTTTATGTCATATCAAACCGTGCTTGGTAAGAGGGGTTGCGCGCTGCCAATCACGGTGAATCCAAGCTTTTATTCTTCGCGTGGAGGAAGAACCGATGGAGGTTTAAATTATCCTGCTCGTATTTGGTCGAATCTATGACACCGCAGACAAGGACGGATCACCGTTTGTTTCAGACTCAAGGTGTGGGAGGGAACCCAGGCGGCACCCGACCTTCACCCTACCCCATTGCCATGGATTTCAGGGCGTAGTAGTATGTACGGGAGGCCGGAGGAAGGGTCGGCGGCCCGTCGAATGAGTGGCGGCGAGTGGAGTTGAGTAGAAGGGTTAGAAACCAGATTCCCATGACCAAGTCAGATCCGCGGCAGCAGTCACAAGTGGTGTGGGGTAGGGAGGAGTGGCAAAGCACCGCGCGGGTTGGCGGGACAGGCTTACCCTTGATTTTGAGACGAGAGTTGGGCACCTGAGTGGGACCTAGGCCTCCTGTCGACTCCTATTTTTGATTAACAGCAGCGCGGGAGGAAGGTAAGGTATTTCTCTCACGGACTGCTCAACGCCCTACCATGCAGGATTTTGGCACGGAAAGGAGATGGTGTGGTTGAGATTTCCCTCCCATATCAAGCACCAACGGGGCCTAATTGGGTGATGCCGTCGGCTGCCTAATGTAAGGCACATCACCTGGCGGGGTTAACCGTCACGGTCGGAAACTCCCACCCCACGTCCACCCTTGTGACTGCTACATTTCAGTCGATTCTGTTCACAAATTACCTTCCTCGGATGTCAGACGATTGGAGGATTGTCCCACTTTCTCTAGAACCGGACGGCTGTCCGGTGAGGTTATTATCGTCCCATTTATCCTCTGTAGGTACGTGGACACCCAAGGCAGTGGCATGATCTGCGGCGCCGTAGGTCGCTTTGACTTATGTTTTTGGGAAAAGACTTGCCAGCTCGCTCGTTGGGGGGAGGAGGAGGATAGGCCTGGTGGTTGACCACCATTCCGGCCGTTTTAAGCAAGGTTACATACCTGGTCAATCGGAAAGACTGTCCTCGAGGCCGGCTTAAAGCAGCTATCTGGCCGGTTAGCGGTTGCCATTCTCCCCTCCTTGTGACCCGTGATGGCTCGATGACCATAAGAACTAACACCGGTGCCGGGGAGCCACAAGGCTGGAAGAATACCCGCCCCTTCCTCCTTCTAGTCTAACCTTGGGTTGAGACTCTGTTCTATTATCGCAATTAAGCTTCATTTGGTAGACGACACTGGCCAGTCACGGTGGTAGGGAGGGGATAGACGAGTACTGTGATTCGTCGATACGAGCGATGAGCGGCCTCCTATCCACAACCCACCTGATCACCCATTGCTGCGAGTGCGAGCCAGCCGTGTGGGGTTCAGATCAGTTGGGTTAAGCAACAACCACCGTTTACCATTCGTCTTTTACCGAAAGGTATATAACCAGCCTTGCTACCTACCTCCACCTGTCAAGGATATCTCTTAGTGGGCTCATCTCACCTAGACGCGAACCAACTAACCCAGGCTCTCCTGTCCTACCACCACTAACACCTCTCTGCCTGCTCCCCCACCTCCCGTCTCACAATTTCGATCCCTAGAAATGCTCAAAACCTTCCTGCGTACCTTACCGGTCGCTGCTAGGGCCCAAATTAAAGCCCCAGGGGCCCCGGGCCTCCGGGCAATGGGTATCCGAACATTCTACACTGGATCCCCTAATCACCGGGCCCAGACGCTCGATGGGTCCGCCCCGGGGATTCCGGTCGAGTGGACCAACGTAGACCCCTACAGCGCCTTCCAAGTCAACGGCCATCGTGGCTTCTTACCTTCCGAAGACCCCCTAGTCCGCCTACCCCCGCGGTTTGCGGTACTGGAGGATCTCCTGGTCCGAATGCCTCTCCGTCAGGATGACGGGGCCCCTGGTCTGCTGGCACACGGGGAATTGGGACCGGCCGTGCACCGCGAACTGCCCAACTACGACGTGACCAACGAGGAGGACCCCCACGTCCTTATGGCCCTGTTCCGCGACTACACATTTCTGGCCTCGGCATACCTGCTCGAGCCCTGCCATCATCAGTTCGTTCGCACCGGCGACTACGGACTGGGTCGAACCCTACTTCCCCGGGTCATCGCGCAACCACTGGAGACCGTCGCGGCCAAGATTGGCGCCAAGCCGTTCATGGAATACGCCCAGTCCTACGCCCTGTATAATTACCGACTGAAGGACCCTGATGCCGGTATCACCTACCCGAACCTGGCCCTGGTGCGGAAGTTTTCCGGGTGTCCCGCTGAACACGGGTTTATCCTGGTCCACGTGGCGATTGTATCGCACTCGGCGCGGTTGGTCGAACAAGCCCTGGCGGCACTGCGGGCCGTAGGTCAGCACGACCGGATGGCGTTTAACCGGGCCCTGACCATCTACCGGGACACGCTGGGGGCCATCAACGAGGTGATGAGCAGCATGTGGACTCGCAGCAAGTCCGAGGACTACGTGTCGTTTCGTACATTCATTATGGGCACCAAGAACCAACCCATGTTCCCTGATGGTATCCACTTCGAAGGGGCCCCAGCCGAGACCAACCCCCGGCGGTATCGCGGCGAGAGTGGGGCCAACGATAGCATTATTCCCACCAGCGACAACCTCTTCCAGCTTACCGCCCGCATGCCCGAGAATCCACTCACCCAAACCCTGCGCGATTTCCGCAGTTACCGCCCCCGTAACCACCACGCCTTCGTTAGCCACGTCGAGCAGGAGGCCACACGGGCGCAGGTGCGGGAGTTTGCCATGCAGGACCCCGTCTCCACCGGTAAGTTCCTATCCAAATCATCTGGCACTTAGACCACAGTGATCTTTACATAGCCGAATGGCCCTGACAACCGCACCGTTGGTGACGAGTATACTGACCAACGAATCCTATGCTTACCGACTACGCCCGCCCTACGTGTTTGTCAGCCCTCTACGTGGAGAACGTGGACTGGATCCGCGCCTTCCGCCACCAGCACTGGCAGATGACCAAGGAGTATATCATCCGGCACACTACACACCCAGTGGCTACGGGGGGCAGTCCGATCGTGACCTGGCTGCCCAACCAACTCGAAGCAGTGCTGAACGTAATTAATGAGACCACCGCCAAACTCCGTGTGGCCGACCTTCCCGTGGACCACCGCCAGCGCATCGAAGACATCATGGCCCGCGCCGACACCCAGTACCGAGTCTTGGGTCGCGAGGTGAAGGAACTGCAGTTACGGTTCCCGAACGTCGAGGCCGCTCGCCCACAGCCTACGGCGTAGCATGGCACCGTATTGCCTCGGCCGGACGGGCTAGTTGGCCTAGCTGCCGATGCTAGCCCTACTCCGCTCCACCCCCTTCTCCGAAAGCCGTTTTTTATATTCATACTCACTCTATAATTAATCACTTCAACTCACACTGCTCATGTAGGCCCTATGAACTGTTTCCATCGCAGTGAGCACGGTATGATGGATACCAGGCCAATAGCGGCATACGATTAGAAGAGTGAGAGAGTACATTGGAATGGCGGCGTATGGCCTCTGGGTTCGCGAGGCACGTCGTTGTGGCACCGGCTATGAGCCCGGAGGACCGAGTACACGGTTTGCCCTGTGCAAGGAGGCTTTCGCCGCCACACACGCCCCCCGCCAGGGCAGAGCTCGGCTGTTTCCTGGTCTTTATCCCTAAGTCCTGACACTCCTCTGCCCGCTGCGATTGCCAAGGACACCGGATCCGGCCAGTCTTTTCCGCCGTCGTATGTCACTCTGATGCTGGTACGCACAAAGGTGGTGCACTAGTCTGGACGGCGAGGGCATAAACGTCAACTATCCTGACGCTGAACCATTATGGGGCCAGACCCTAGCAACGCTTCTCTTTTTTTTCCCAGGCGCAGTCCACCCTCTCTTCCCCTCGCCGCGTTGACAAACCACGGTGACACATACACACACGCACGCACACAATTGGGCGGAAGGAGGCGTCATCCGTTCTATGCAGGGTGAAAGGGGAAGGGGTGTCCTTGGTGGTCGCTGCCATCCAAACCAGAGGGCCGCCTGTATTGCCCCCTCGCCTTTAATCCAGCGCTAGATATACCTTATGTGGACCCACTTCCATACCGCTTGCCACCTCCTAACCCTACAGTACCCTTTCCTAATCAGCACGCCTTTGTCTAAAGCATCGCCAATTGACTCACTCCACGCTTCCCAACCGTCCCGTGTCCCCAACCTCAGCACTTGCCTCGGCCCCAACTGACGTGTGGGCGTGCCATGTGTCTCGGCCCCTCGTCCCCGCGTCTCATTTATCAGTTTCCTTCCTGCCCGCATCCGTCCACGACTTCCCAAGGGACGCTGTACTTCGCCTCTCACCATCTGCCTCCCCTGCCATTCGCCACAGCTGCCACCCTCACCGCCCGTCCTCACGCGTCCGATCCGACTTATTGTTCCGCCCACCCCCAGGCCATTCGAGCCGTTGCTCAAGTTCTAGCCCGACTGCCTGCCAACGCTGCCCGCCGGTTACGTTATTCGCCATGGAGAAGGCCGTGTTTAAGGCTACCAACAAGGACTGCGTCACGCCTAAGCGCAAGCATGTCGAGCGCCTCGTGCAGCTCACCTGGTCCGACGCCTTGACCATGCCTGAGCTCTTTATGGTTATCGAAGGTCGGTTCTCGGAGCCGTCCTGGGTGGTAAGTCGCCCTTTATAGCTGCGCTGGCTGCCCTGGGTATCTATTCGGGGCTATGCTGTGCGGCAGGACCAACCCGAGAGGACTTCCCCTCCCCCGTCCTGTCTTCTTCAGCAAGGCCACTGTCACGAGACCTTGCCGGTATATTTATTGCTGACGCTGTATCTAATACTTTACCCCCAACGTCCACCCCCTTGTGCCGCGCCCACCCCCGAACCCATGTAGATCACCTTCAAGACGCTCATCGTCGTCCACCTCCTACTGCTGGAGGGCGATTCCGACAAGCTTTTTAAATTCCTTTCCCGTAACCAAAATGTTCTGGACCTGCACCAATTTCGGGATAAGAACGGCACCCGATGTAAGTGGCCTATTAGTTCGACGTTTGGGCTTCGGCGTAGCCAAGGGTACAGCGGTAAAATGGTAGTGCCGCGTGTGAGTTTCATCTCAACCAACTCTTCATCTGGCTCACCGCTAAGTGCACGCACCCATGCCTTCTGTGCCCCCCTCCTTTCCTTCTGAACCATCAATCCAGCTTTTGACCAGAGCAAAAACATCCGCCTGTACGCCCATTACCTCGTGGAGAAGGTCAATACGTACCGAGACCTCCGAGTCGACTTTGTGCGGGACAAGTATCCATCCTCCTCGCAGATCAACGGTGACGGTCCGGTGGATATTTCTCGGCTCCTACACGAAATTGCGATGGTGCAGCGACAAATCTACGTGCTGCTCAAGGCCAAGGTAGGTTACGGGTTTTTATTTTACCTCTCGAGGGTGCCTTAAGTTGTTGTTTTCACGGCCGGCTCGCACTTTACCGTTTGGACCCTGGCCACTAATACCCTTCGGACCTGTCCATCTGTACTCTGCCCCTCCTGACAATCGCGCCACAGTTCTTCATCGACACTGTAGATAATGAGGTGACCTTTTCGGCGTTCCGCCTTCTTATCAACGAGCTCCTCAAGCTGTTCCAGACGATGAACGCGGGCGTGATCAAGATGCTCAAGAATTACTTTATCATTTCGTACGATGACATGAAGCGATGTCTGGAGCTGTACAAGCGATTCGTTAAGATCACTGACCGCGTGGCCGACTTTCTCGACAATGGCCGGCAACTACAGAGCGCCTTCGGCATGAGCATCCCTCAACTCAACCATGCGCCCGTATCGCTGGCCATCTCGCTCGAGCAGTACCTAGGCACGCCCGAGGCTCGCCTGTCTGTGGAAGAGAAACTCAAGAACAGCAAGCAGGCCGGGCCCACGCGGATGGCCAAGACCTCGACAGCACCCGCCAAGTCCGTGAGTAAAAAGCCTTCCTTCAATACTCTGCCCCGCCAAGCGACCGCGCCCGCCCCGCCCAAGGAACCCATGCCAGTCCGGTCAGCTACCATGGCGCGGTCGTCGACCGCGCCCCAGCCGGTATCGCCCAACACCCAGAAGAACCAGTCACAGCGAGACCTGATCGATTTCTTCGCCAGTATTGAGGGCGAGGTAGCGCCCCTGCCTGCGAACCCGTCCGCCGGGCCTAGCACCCTCAGCGTTTTGACGCCTACCGGCGCGGCACCGGCCTTCGCGACAAACCTATTTCAGCCGCAGGCTCCCTACCAGGCGCAGTCACAGTCTACCGCAGCGGCCAACCCTTTCCTGGGCAATACAGATAGCGGTGCCCTGGTAGTCGCATCACAGCCGCCACCCACACCGGCCGGTGGAACGACCACCCACAACCCCTTCACTCAGCGCCAGACCATGTATGAGCTCAATTCAATGTCCTACCCGTCGAATACGGTCGGTAGTGGTAGCGGTGTTGGCAATAACTTCCTGGCACTCCCGGCGCCGCAGGCCGCGCCAGCCACCCTATCGCACAATCCATTCACTCAGCGGCAAAGCATGTACACTGGCCAGTCCATGTCGACGCAGTTCCACACAGTGTCCAGCAACCCATTCGCTCCGGCCGGTGGTCAAACCGGTACGCCGGTTTCTGGTACTTCGACATCGGACCCGTTCACCTCGTTGTTTGCTCCTGACTCGACGGTGACCCAGCATAAGCAATACCAACAGACCCCGACGGAACTCATCACCACGACGACAACCACTGCGCTGGCCATGCGCAACCGAACTACCTACCATCCGGCCTCGCAGTTCCAAACGGCCTATGGAGGAGCGGGGACTCCAGGTAGCCAGGCTCCGCCGCCTGGATCGGGGTTTGGCGGGGACGCCACACAGCCCCTGTTTGCGGCCAATTTTGATCTCACCAGCCCGCCCTCGGCACCAGCATCGAACGGTAACCACCAAGCACCGTCAAGCAACCCGTTCAATTTCGCGGGGTTCTAGGCGACATACCTGCTACCATTATTTATTCTCTATCCGGATCCTACACAATACATACAAGCCCCCACCTCTGCCCTTTGTACATACTCAATAGTGAAGAGGTGCTGACGTCCAGCGGGCCCGCCTAACGGCCGTTGTGACGGTAGCGGTAGGGGAGAGCACGGGGCTTGGGCGGGGGAGAGGCATGCATATTCTGCGGGTAGAGGGAGGTGGCGGACGTCAGTCATTCCCTTCTTAATCCTGATATATTGGGATCGCCACTCTTACTATTCGTTTCATCCGGTTTGACGATCCCAGGGGGGAGACGGCAGATGGGAGGGGCTGGCTGAAGGGGGGGGACAGCCTAGCCCCGTTTTGATTGTTACGGCTATTCGACTCCTGCCCTGCTTAGGTCGGGCGGGCGTAGACTGCCATGCAACCCTTCCCCTCCCCCCTCAATTTCTCTAAGCAGGGCGCTTATTTTATCCTTCACACGCAAACGCCCCTGATATTCCCGCGTTTACATCGCCGCCTAAGCTAGTCCGTGGACGCTGTCGTGCATCCTCTAGTTTGGGCACCTCATTTGGTTGTCAGCTGGGCCGTCGGCAACTCCGCCTTTAATTATTTCCCTCCCCTACTGGACATTCGCGTGTTGATTTATTGCATTGGCATACTCTCCTTCACCGCACCACCCGATCCCCCCTCATTTTTAAGCATTTTTTGAGATATATATATATATATATATAAATATGCATTTCCCTCAGGCGTCCCTCATTTCCCCTATGCTAAGCCATGGGCCGGATCCCGCCGAGACCGGGCAGCTCAGTCGGGGGCTCAGTACCATTGCCAAAGAGGCAGAGCAGCCCCTGGCTCACCTACCCACCCCGCTGCTTTCGGACACCCTGGTCCACCAGGCCTACTTCACGGTACCGACCCATTCCGACGAAAGTGCCTCGGAATTCCGACTTTATTACGAACACCATGGCCGGGGGCCACGGCGGATCGTGTTCGTGGGCGGGCTGGGCATGAGCCTGGTGGGATGGGAACATCAGATTCGCCACTTTGCCGCCCTACCCGAGTACCAGGTATTGGTCCTGGATAACCGCGGGTCCGGGTGGTCCGATACCCCTCCGGGGCTATACACCACTAAAGCGATGGCCCGCGACGTCCTGGCGCTCCTCGACCACGTCGGGTGGACGACCGAGGTGCACCTGGTCGGGTTCAGTCTCGGCGGCATGGTGGCCCAGGAAATGGCACTCGAGAGCGACCTCGACCGATTCGCTACCTTGACCTTCGTCAGCACCACGACGGGACGCCGCTTTTTCCCGCCGGCCACGTCCTACCTCAACGCCCGCCTCATGGTCACCCGTGACCCGCGACAGAAACTCCAGATCCTCAACCAGCTCCTGTACCCAGAAACCTGGCTGCAGGATCCCTATTCCGGTCCCGCGGACCCGAATTACCCGGCCCACCAGGTCCGTTTCAACCGGGACTTTGTGGCCCAGTGTGCGCTCCGTCAGGGCGCCCATACGCGGCCGCCCAAGGTGCGGGGGTCCATGGCACAGTTTTCGGCATCTCTAAGGCACTCCGTGTCCGCCGCGCGCCTCAAACCCCTCCGCGACCAATCGCGTATCCGGTGTCTGGTGCTCACCGGCACCGCCGACCGGATGGTCCCTTCTGCCGACTCGTTACAACTGGCCAGCCTGTTGCGCGCCCCGATCTACACATTCCCCGGCTCAGGACACGTCCTGTTTCTCGAACAGGCGCGGCGCTTCAATTCCATCCTGGCCCTGCATTTTGGCGGAGAATCCGTAGTCGACATGTAAGCGAGGGGGAGGGGTTCACACTTTATTTAAATATATATACTATATATCTCTCACCATTGTGTTTCCATAGAGAGTGTAGCATGTACTATTTCTCTTATCATTATTATTCTGTGGCACACATTAATTTCAACAAGTTAATCTTTCCTGATTCTCAGTAGCGAATTTATGGCTTGGTCCAGTGTCCAACGGGGTTTAAAAATAATCGAGGCGGTCCACAATGAATGGGACTGTGACTGGCATGGGCCTACTGGGGCGCAGGTAAACGGCGGGATTGGCGACCCAGGTATGAGGGCCCGGAGCGGCGCATGTCGTGTGGCAGGCCTATGGTGATGTAGAAGCGCATACCCAATTATCCTGGCGGACTGGGGAGTGGTTGGTAATACAAATACATGTCCATGTGTAGGAAGGATATATCAACGGTCACTGGGCCTTGAGGACGCGGAAGCGCAGGACCAACAGACGAGCGAGGGCAATGGCACTGAACAGGCATAGTCCGGCGGTGATCCGGAAACTGTTTTGGAAACAGTGAGCACCCGTACACACTGGCGTGCCGGCAGGGGCGTGGGCGTCGTAAACCAGGCCAAACAGAGTGTTGCAGGTGTGGCCACCGATAGCCGGGGCCAGAACCAGCCAACCCCAGTGGTAGCCGAGGTGGGCGTTGCCCCAGTACTCGCTGGTGACAGTGGGACCCAGGGCGAACACCGTGCCGTAGGCGGACCCGATGAGGACGGTCAGAAGGTAGAGACCAGTGGTGGACGTTAGGTGGGTCACCCCCAGCTGGGAAAACAGCATGACCACGGCGGCGGTGAGTAGCAGAGCGATGCGTGGCAGCCCGTGCCGCCGAAGCAACACGTCCGAGGTCTGGCCCGAGAGTACGCGGGAGCCAAAGTTGCTGAGACTGAGCAGAGACACAATGTGGGTACGAAGCTGAAGGGTCGCGGCCGGAGCGGCGTCCGTGGCAGCTAGGGTGTCAATAACGGTGCCAATATTGTTAATAAACATGAGGCCGGCGCCCGTCACGCCAAACAGGCCTAGGAACAGGTACAGAGCCTGGGGGTCACGGAAGAAGGTACGCTGGCTGGCCGGGTTGAGCGCGCGTGGGACTGGGGCCACCGGGGTCACCAAGTCAACGGGTCCGATAAGCCGAGCCGCTTCGCTGGGCACATCGATGACCTCAGGGGACGCTGGGGGCACGACGCGAAGACCAGTGGCCGCAATAAAGTGGGCGCCACTGGTAGCCGCGGCTAAAAAGGCCAGAAACCGGGCCTCCTCGTGTAGGACCGGCAGGCGGTGCATCTGGGAAAAGAAGAAAGCCGAGAGGCCAAACAGACCGATGGCGGTACCTAGGGCCAGACCACGGTGGCGCGCAAAGTTGCGGGCGGTGGCCGACATGGCGGCCATGTAGGCGGCCTGGCTGCCCATGCCCACCAAGGCAAAGGCGAAGGCGGCCAGGGCCACGGTATGCGGCGAGGCGTCGTCGGTGTCAGCGGGGACGTGGTTGAACAGGTGGGCCAGTAGACTATAGCCGACCAGGAGTAGCCCCCCGCCGAGAAAGGCCGGCGGCCGGGGTCCGAGACGGTCGACCAGGGCCCCGCACACGGGTCCGCTCAAGTAGAGCCCATAGTCGCCGGCCGAGGCCACGACGTTAGTCTGTGACGAGCTGAAGTGCAGCACGGCGTTAAAGGCCGGGCCGTAGAGAGAAAAGAGGTATACCGTTCCCGCCCCTAGCATGGACAGGCAGCCCACCAGATAGGCCACCGTGACCTGGGTCGTTCGCCGCATAGGAGTCTCACAGAGGCGAAGTGAGGGAGTGAGCAATGAGGGTGTTAGTCCAAATGAGCGAAATGCGTGACGGGCCTTGAGCTGAAACGGGAGGTTGTGTGGAGGTTTGGTAATGCTACGGTGTCGAGAACCGCCCGTACTAAAGGCAGGCAGGCAGGCGGGTGGATAGGGCTATAGACAAAAAGGCGAGGGAAGGGCTGGTGGTAATTATGGATGGCGTAGACGGACAGTTTTGGGCAGCAGAGATTGCATAAAGAGCGGAGAGTGGGCAGTTCCGACGCCGACGAGCTGTGCCAGGCAGTTATATATATATATATATATAGGCAGTCATGCGGGGGCCGCCTCCGCCTAAAGGACCCACCCCTCGCCCTTCCCGCAAGTCGGCCGGCCCGGCCAGAAACAAGCTGGGTATTGGGAGTCAGCTGCCGGTGTAGACCCTCCCCTGGTCCACCCACTCAAGCAGACTCCAGCGGCCCAGGGGGTTGCGATAGGCTAATCACTTTCATCTCGAGTTCCCTCCCACTCCTAGACCCCACTACCCACGGCAAGGGCGGGCTCGGCAGTGGCTCGCGCGGCGTACCGAACAATGCTGAGCAGCTAAGGCGATCACACCCTGGGCGGGACTCGTTGGGCCGTCGGCCATTGCCGTCGGTGCGTGCACCCGGCTTTAGGCTGCTGCTCTTGCTTCTCCCAGGTATCACAAAGCCACCAAACTCTTTGTGCCCGTATCGCGGGTTATACACATCTACGGTGCCGAGCAGACACAATAGAAGGTGAAGTAGCCATGCACAGTTGGCCTGGGCTCTTTTGTAACTTGTATCCCTACGGGGGGGGGGGGGGTGAACAGTAAGGCGTAACTAAAGACCTGCTGTCGGTCCCGCTAGCCAGCGGACGACCTCGTGGAGGAAATCCCCACACCGTGACGCCTTACAGTCCTGGCCACTATGAATTGTAGGTCCACCGTCTCACTGGCTGGTGAGATCAGCTGCGCAAGGGACCTGAGTTGTGGTGTCTCACCCCCTTAGGATCTCCGCCCAGCGTTATTAGCCACCCTGCAGTAGTAGGGGTGTCGGGTCATAGGGGTCGATCCGCCGGAGGACAGTCACATGGTCCAAGAGGGTCGCGT
>JANBPT010000110.1:0-71878 GCA_027575765.1 Tieghemiomyces parasiticus | reverse complement strand
TTTTTCTTCGCCACAATCTTACCACATTGACACGTTGTTTCGTTGACCAGGGCGCACAGTGGCCACAGCCCTTTTATCGGGTTAATACACCCAGCCCTAGCTAGGTTGGTATCCAGAATTATGTGCGAGTGTGTGTAACTGGTAAGGACCACCTTGGCCTCTCATTCGGCAGCCGTCAACCCCCATCCACGGTAGGAAGTTACTGGCACCTTAATCCCAAGTCAGGCTGGCGTCGAATGCGGCCTGTGTCACGGGCAGCTAAGCTGCCTTCCACCGCTACATTGGCATGCAATGGGTCGCGGGGCCTATCCAATGAGGACGAGGGGAGGGCGGGCTCTATGGTGGTCGGGGGGGGGGTTCGCCACAGAAAGGGGCAGACGAAATCTGGTCGCCATAGCATGGTGGCTTCCTCGCACTCGCCATGCGCAGACCAGGCCATCGAAGCCCCTTGGTGGGTGATGCCGAAGGAGACCTGCCCACCACTGCCCCGCGCGAGATAAGCATCGCCGCAGCGTAGGGGGATCAGGAGGTGCGGTGCGGTTGGTATCGGCCACCTGCGGCCCGTCCCATTCCTTTCGTCCTGGCCATGACACCCTGCGACCGTAACCCGTGTCGATCTAGGCATGTCGGGTTGGGCGCTAGGATAGTTGAGAGGGGGGCTATAGAGCCCATAAGCTTATCAAATATGGCGCATTGAACCGGCGGGGTCCTTCTATGCTCTCTTCTTCTGGAGCCCAGACCCTAAAATGGACTAGGTGATGTCTCCGCGTCCCGTTCATTGTGCGGCCCGTTACGGCACCTATGCATGTATATACTCAGACATATCCGCAGTATAAGTCGCGGATATACGCCCCCCCACCTTACTGTCCTCCCCCTGTCCCATTCATCCTCCCCCCCAACATTTTCACTATTATCAGCCGCCTTATTTTCCTACCCCCATTGGTCGATCTATGCCTCTGTTCGCACGCGGTCTGGCTAGCCGCCCATAACAAGCAGATATATATAAATGCAGTGCCCCCGGCCCCCAGCCACCTAGAGAAGGTGTATATATTCTTGTTTCGTTCTGCTACCTTGCACTTGCTTAGCCCCTCACAAACCCTATTCTCCTTTCTATAAACCTTCTGGCTCCGGCTTCGTCCCAGCGTACTCCGTCTCCAGTTGCCTGTTGGCTCCTCCAGCTCACTTAAGCCGACTGAGAGCGGCTGGAACCAGTGCCCTCTATCAACTGCTGCCTCGGTGGCAGACCTCAGCCTCTGCCGTTTATTCACTCTCCCTTCATCTCAACCGTCGCACCTCCATCGTTGTTCCAGTTAGGCTGGTGTTGGCCGGTACCGGTGCATCAAAACATCCTTCCCATTCTTCTCCGTCCATAGGCCACGTTGCGAATTCCAGTTGGCTTTTTCCTGCATCTAGAGATCGAGCCGGCCAGTAACGTCCCTTCGTGCCACCCGTCCAAGGGTCCGGGGCCCGCTTTCTCCTCGACTATTGGCCGTTATTGTCCCACTTTCGAACTCAGCGCACGCTGCCTTGGGTATATACTTTTTCACTTATTCTTTCGCCCTAGACCGGTCGTGCCAGTGCATCTGTGAGGATCCTTAACCACATTCCTCCCCCAACCTACTTATGGCCAGCCGGCATAAATCCCCAACACTCAGGTAAGTGCGCGATGCAAACCACCGCAGGAAATCAGACACCAATCCTTGTGACAATACCCCTCACATAGTTGAGCGGGAATACGTAACTGGTCGCTCGCTGGTACTGCACAGGGGCCGACCGGGGTTGTGTTATTTTACTCCATTTTCGTGTACACTTTGTACGTTAAAGCCGTGTGTCCCCGGTATTCGACCCGCTGGGCGCCAGGACAGATGCACTCCACATCCCTTTTCAACATTATGGTAACCACCGGTCGACGACGACGATAATGTTTGTGCCAAGATGTAGCATCAACTGTCCATACCAGGGTTTGTTTAGACGCCTCCTCCTCTGCCTCTCTTGGTCACGCTCGGCCTGCCAATTTTTGTGCCTGTCTTTGCTGTCTGCTTTACCAGCACCCGTGTCACTCCTCCCACGGCCCGCACCGCCTCGCGCGCGCCTCGGTCGACCCCTGCGGTCCGCCCATTCTGCGCCTAGTCGTTCTCCACAAGCCGTTCTACTGATAAAAACTGGTGAACGGACAGAGCGGAGGCGGGGCCTTGTGCAACCCTTCTGCCAGTATACCCCAGTTGGACCGTACCAATGGGCAAGATGGTTTTTCCCCTCCCGTTCGTGCCCCTCGTCTTCCCTCCTCTGACTGTCGGACAACCCAGTGACCACCGCGTCAGAACGCGCTTGGCCCCAACGGGTTGATAACTCTAGCCACTTTGTCGCAGAAAGCCCTGCATCGATCGCTAACCACTGCACCCCACCCTCGCACCTTGCCTCTTCCTCCTCTTTCTCATTAGCAGATACGCCAGTGCCACCCATTGCTTCCTTGCTAATTGTGCTAATTCCGTCGTTTATACTGTCCGGCCCTTGAGCCCTGGTCACTCGTATATTAGGCCACCGTGTCGACCTATTCGATAGCTTACTACCCTCACTTACCTCGTCCGTGGCTCACTTGGTTAGTTGCGTTTCCATAGAGGGAAGCCCCCTACCGTTAACCGAGCCTAAGCATGACCGCCACCGGGGATTCCCTGCCTGACGCGACGGGCCATTGTGTCGCCCTGCAGCGGTCCGACTCGGTCACATCTAGTATCGACCAGTCAACACCGGATGCCACCCCGCTCACCCGGCGCACCATCAATGGTAAGCACGTCACTGTGCCGTTCGAGCATGGCACCCACCAGGCCACTCCGTCTCACCTCGAAACAGTCGCTCTCTCCCTCGGCTCCAGTGGCCTGCCCACGCCGGACTCGGCCGTCCGCCCTACCCCTATCGCCGACCAATCTTCGGTGTTCGCCACCCCATTGGGTCGTGCCCCGCGCCCTGAATCCCAGCGTCGACTCTATGACAGTTTTGTTCCGCCCCGCTCTGGCCAACAAACCCCGTTATCGCCGACCCCCAATGCCCTAGACGAATCCCTAATCCGTCTGGGCCAGACGTTCAGTATCATCAAGGCTAAAATCACCGAAATGGGGCCCGGGATACGCTGGGAGGTACAGTTGCTCATCATGTCGCCTGACGCTCCGGCTGATACCACGGCCGACACCACTGGTGCAGAGAGCCCCCTCCGTGTACGCACCATCGTTCCTCCCGCTCCGTGCTTCCCCACCGTAGAGACCCTGGACGAGTCCCAACTGAACACGCTATCAGACCGCGACATTGACCAGATGAGTGCCGATCAGCTGCGGGCAGCCCTACGTGCTGTGGTCAGGCGGCAGCGCGCTCGATCCCCCGCTGCCACGACCACCACCCGGGCGACTACCCCGTCCTGGGGCACCTTCAGCGCAGGAGACCAGTTCGCCGCACGCCCCACCAGCCGTCCTCGGTCTCACGTTGAGGCCGCCAGTGGGCTGGCCCTCTTGGCGGATTCGGTAAGCAGGCGGTCTCCGCAACCCGTCCCCGTTGTTATGGCTCGTACGGCGTCGGACAGCAACGCCGGCGCCAGTCGTAGCCAATCACCCAGTGCGGCGGGCCCACTCGCCCCGCAGCGATCCAGCCAGTCCCTCTATGAACTCTTTGAGCGCTGTCGTCGTCACAGTCTCAAGGACCCGCCCGAAGGTCCTCGATCCCCGTTGGTACGCAGCCATACCCACTCGGCGAGCGTGGGCAGCGTTCTGCCCACCGATCCCAACCCACCCCTGGCCCTTCTCCGTGCAAAGGAAGACGCCCGGACCGAATCCGATAACTTCGACAGTGGTGACGACCGCACCGAAAGTGACCCCGACCTCGCCGAGAAGCTCCAGGGCACCGCCGTGAACCTCACCGGCCCGACGGCATCTCCTGGGGACGATGTCGCGGCCGATGCGGTAATGGAAACCCTGCGCCCGTCCGGCTCAGCCCGTCGGCCACTCTCCAAGGGCCGTCCTCTGTCATATGGGCGTAACAAGCGCAAGGCGCTCCCTACGAGCAGCAACAGCCCGAGCAAACCGCGCTCGTCACGTGGGGCCCGAGGTCCACCCAAGCGCCGCCATGTCGACCCACGCCACCGCATTTCGTCGCGTAGTCGCCCTATGCCGGTTAGCCTGGCTGTTCGAATCCCTACTCCAGTGGCTCCTTCGTCTCCTACGGACGTCGCGACCATACCGGACTCATCAGACGTCAATGCCTCCCCTGACTACGCCAATCGCCCGGTCGGACAGCAAACCAATCTGGAGAGCCCCATGGAACACCTGGACCTCAATACGCCCACTGATTCAGGTCGCCCCAGTCTCTTGCCGCCGCTCACCCCCCTTCCGCCCCCGCAGCCTCCGTCGGCCGTTCCGGGCTCGCCCGTGAATAGGGACGGCAGTCGCTGGCGCGGTCTGGTTGATAAGGTAACCCGCCGCGGCCCCGAGGGCCCCGATTCAACCGAAAGCAAACTGCGATCTCCGATTCGTCTGCTCACGGTCCCGCGCCATCCTGGCTACCTGCCTCCCTCAGATGAAACTACTTCCATGGCTGACGTCGACACGGTGACCACCTCCGGCGCCCACCCCTCGCCTGGGTTCCTCTCCATCCTGGGTCTTAAGAAACGCACCACTTCCCGCCCAACTTCCGTGACGGCACTGGCACCCGCAGCCGGGCCGCCTCTGGCCCCGAACGCCGCGAACTATGCCCCGTATCCACACCCGACCCATGTTGGCCACTTCCCAACCTATGTCGCTGGCCCGCCCGCCCCAGGCCCTGACGCCAATGACCACGCCCGTCACAGCCGCGCGATCACGGCCTCCCGCATGGCTCCCTACATTTCGACCTCACGATTCGGGATACCTTACCATCCGACCAAGCGTCGTCGCTCCGTGTATGCCAAGTGGTCCACCGCGGAGGACATCCTGTTGCGTGTGGCTACCTGTAAGTACGGGGAGAAGAACTGGGACTCTATTGCCCGCGAGGTTCCCGGTCGCACCTACCACCAGTGCCGCCAACGCTGGAACAAGTCTCTGAAGTTCACACACCCGCTGACCGCCGAAGAGCTTAGCACCGGCAAGCTGGCTACGTCCCTGGATGTGGAAGGGGCCCGGACCACTGTCCTGGCCGCGATTCAAAATCAAGCCGAGGCGGCGGCACATGCCGAGAGCCACGCCGCCGCTCACCATCACCACGCTCACCATCCACCCATGCCAGGTCCTCCAGGACCCGTGCTGGTCGCCCGCCCGCCCTACCATATAGCACCTTCTGTCGGACCGGGCACCCCGTATCCGACTGGGCCATACGCGGTCGCCTATGACGCCCACAGCCATTCAGCCTCCTACGCTGGGAACATGCAGCCGCACGCCGGATATCCGCGTCCGCACTACGCAAACCATCCGCAGCCATCTGGTTCCTACTTTACCACACCGGCAGGGGCGCTGCACTACCCACCACCGCCCACGTCCGCCTGGTCTCCCACATCAGGCGCGCCGTCGGACCAAGTGTCTGCCTCGTCATCGACTTCATCACTGGCGTCCAGCCACCAACCACCGCTAGATCATCCGGGGGGTGGCCCCCCGGCCCCGACCCTTACGAGCCACCAAGGTGCCTACCTTCACCCACCATCACCGGCCCAGCCGTGGTCGCCCGGGTACGGGCCGGCAGGGGACCTGGCGTGCTACAGCCTACACAGCACCAACGCCTCCCCTATGGACGATCGTCCTGAGACCTACCGCCACCGAATTAAGAAGAAGATGTCAAGCACCATCGGCCGGATCGTCCATGGTAACGGGATTGGTGATGGTAGCAGATCATCGCCTCCAGCAGCGTACCGTCAGAACGCCAAGCCCACAACGGAGCTAGGCTCGCGCACCTCCACCGCGGGGGACTCCTACTCCCCTCCCCCAGTGACCTTGGCTCCCATTGTGGAGTCAGCGGCCTGCCATGCGGAGCCAGCAACGACGGTGGCTCATAAAACCACTAGTATTCGCCATCTGATCAACTCCAATTAGGCACCAGTGGTCACAGTCTTTTACGGCACCTTTCCCCTGCACTTTGTGTTTTCTGGGACCTTTATCCTATCTTTCCCCCCCCTAATGCTATCCTAACTACCCCGTACCTCTCTTAACTCGCCCGTGTACATTATCCTACATATCCGCTACTCGATGGGTTCCGCCCGCTCTTACGTGTACTTATCCCTTCATTTATACATCATGCATATCCCCCCTCATATCTTAACTTTTACATAATTTTATCACAATCATCAGATATACACTCATCCAACACTAGCCTGAGTCTGGTCGCCTCCCATCTGACCCTCACCCTTTCAAGGCGGAGCTGACGTTGCAGTGCAGGTGCCGGGTGCCTAAACGGCGTGCTGAGCAACTCACATCCCACTGTATCAGGAACTGCCACCGCGTCGCAGCAATAAATATTTAATAAAATGAACTTCGCTATTCTCTAAGGCTTATTTTTTTATTTTTAAGAGCCGGAGCAGACTGAATTAGGGAGCTAACCTTCACGAACATTTCTGATTCCACCCTGTTACAAGACTATCGGTTTCTGCCTCGGGCTCTCCTTTACTAGAGCCGACTGACCCAGTCCCAAGTGTGGTGTAATGGCTGGGTTCTGACCAGCCGAGGACGCTGGTACGTTATAACCCGGCAAGTCGTAGCTGGTGATTGGCCTAGAGGTTTCCCGGTCTGTATGATGCACTGGTCTGCCACTTTATATTTTTCTTTTTCTTCTTTATTTTTGGTATTGCCCCCCTTCGCCGAGTTATGGCCCGGTGTCGCTCGTTAGCCGATTTCGCCTGAATGGCCTAAAGAGTAGCCGACCTCATTTATTTTTTTTATTTTTTTACAACCCTAACGACCCTCAGATTTCCTTTGTTGCTGCTCAGTACCGATAGCTGCCTTTTCACAACCACAGCAATCTCACAGATCAGGATCCCCGGATTGACGCACCCACCCGCCAGCCCATTAACACCCTACCGCCACAGGGCTCGTTAAGAATATCGTTGCCCCTCCACTCTCCAACCACGTCGACGACATACCTGTCGAATTACGAGCTAGAAGCATGTAAGTGCTCAATAGGAATTGGCCTCGAGGAATCCGATGCACCTGACCGCCGGGCCAGGAGTGTAAATCTAACCCGTCTCACCAATATACTTACATCGATTTCATTAATTTCCTCTACCCACCTGTCCCCTCTCCTCCCGTTATAATCTTTCCTGTTCGTAGGTCGTCACGTATCATTGTCAAAAACCTTCCCAAGTACCTCGATGATGATCGGCTCAAGGAACACTTCGCCAGCCGAGGTCCGGTGACAGACGCCAGGGTCATGAAGACCAAAACCGGGACCTCGCGCATGTTTGGCTTCGTCGGCTATGCCACCGAAAAAGACGCCAAGCAGGCCATTCGGCATTTCCACCAGACGTTTCTGGATACGGCCCGGTTGATCGTGGAGCCAGCCAAGGCTATCAACGACGCTTCCCTGCCGCGGCCCTGGAGTGTGCATTCGGCGGGCTCGTCGGCGTACGAGAAGCGTCAGCAACGTATCGAGGCCAAGCTCAACGCTAAAAAGTCGAGCGCCACTGACGGGCAGAAGGGCGGCGTCGAGGCTGACGGTTCCGCACCGGTCGCCGTCCCGCCTAAGGCTCTCACCACCAAGCAGCGTCATATTCAGGAGCTATTCGAGACCACGCTGAACGACCCGAGCTTCCAGGAGTTCGCCCACGTCATGCAGCCCCGCACTAAAACCAAGACCTGGGCCAATGACGATCTCCCGGCCTCCAAGGCCAAAGGTACCGTGCCCAAGGTATCAGCCCAGGTTCTCGCCGTGCCCAACCGGAAACCCGGTGGTGCCGGGCTCACCGTCACTAAGACCCACGTCACGTTTAAGGATTCGGACGATGAGTACGAGGACCTGCCTGACCCGGCGCCTCGGCCCACTGCGACTGACTCAGTCAAGGCCGCCGCGGCCCCGACGAAGAACACCAAGGCGGATAGCGCGTCAAGCGGGAATGATTCCAGCGAAGAAAACACCGGCGGCAGCGATTCCAGTGACGATGGCGACAGCGATGACGACACTGACCTCACAACTACGGCCGTGTCCGATCTGGACTGGCTTAAGTCTCGTATGAAGGATACCGAAATTGAGGCTGACGAGACGGCCGAACAAGCCAGTGGCGAGAGTGACTCCAGTTCCAGCGACTCTGGCTCATCTGGTACGGAGTCCAGTGATAGTGATGCTGAGGACGACGAAGCTGGGAAAGGTGTAGGCGCGGCGGATAACGACGCGGAAGGCCAAACCATAACTGAGGCACCGTTATCGGCCGCCGCCGCGGCCCTCAATATGAGTACCACGACAGGGTCACTCGATACCAAGGCCCCCGGCTACGACCCCAAGGAGCTGATCCTCGAGACAGGTCGGCTGTTTATCCGCAACCTGTCCTACACGTGTACTGAAGAGGACATCCGCAAATTATTTGAAACGTACGGCCCACTGTCGGAGATCCACATGCCCATCGCGTTGGACACGAAACAATGTAAAGGGTTCGCCTACGTCCTCTATTTGCTCCCGGAACACGCCTACAAGGCCTTCCAGGCCATGGACATGCAGTTTTTCCTGGGACGACTCCTACACGTGCTACCAGCCAAGGACAAAATTACGCCTAAGGAACTGGATGCGCGCAACCCACGGCTGCGCGAAACCGGGATGACCTCAGTGAAGTCCGAGCGCGAGGCCAAACGACGTGCCGAAAGCCGGAACGATTTCAACTGGAATAGCCTGTACATGAGCCGGGATGCCGTCCTGGACTCGATCGCGGACCGGCTCAATGTGTCCAAGGACGAGATTCTAGACCCGGACGCCACCAACGCCGCGGTGCGGGTGGCCATGGCCGAGACGCACCTAATCAACGAGACCAAGGCTTTCCTGGAGGAACACGGGTTGGTGTTGGACAGTTTCGCCAAGCGGGATCGGAGCGAGACGGTGCTACTGGTCAAGAACATTCCGTACAATACCACCGACGTGGAGCTGCGCGAGCTATTTGGTAAGCACGGGGACCTGGGCCGCGTCCTAATTCCACCGGCCGGCACTATCGCCGTGGTCGAGTTCATGGAACCTGTTGAAGCCCGGTCGGCCTTCCGCCACCTGGCCTACCGTAAACTCCGCGACGCCATCATTTATCTGGAGAAGGCCCCCATGGGCGTGTTCCGGGAGGCGTATGACCCGGCCATGCACAAACCGGTTCCGAAGCCGGGGGTTACCGCGCCCGAGACGGCCAAATCGGCAAGCAAACCGACGACGATAGAATCGGCGGCTATTTTTGCGAATGAAGCCGCGGTGCCAGCCTCCGCAATGGCTGACGACGACGACGACCGTGACGACGGCCCAGTGGAGGGCAGCACCCTGTTCATCAAGAATCTAAGTTTCCAAACGGAGGACTCCGCGTTCCGTGAGTTCTGTAACGCCGTCCCTGGGCTGCGCTCGGCCCTGGTCCGGCGCCGGGACGACCCGAAGCGGCCGGGAGCCAAGTTGTCGATGGGATTCGGGTTTGCGGAGTACGGTAGCAAGGAGCACGCCCAGCAGGCGCTCAAGGCACTCCAGGGTCGCCAGCTGGACGGGCACGCCGTGCAGGTTAAACTTTCGAGCCGCGGAGTGGCTGACGCGGCCACCCAGCGCCGTGCCGAAGCGTCCAAAAATTCCACCAGCAAGGAGTCTGCCAAGCTGATGATTCGTAACTTGGCATTCCAGGCTACCAAGCGGGACGTGCACGAGCTGGTATCAAACTACGGCCAGCTTAAGATGGTCCGGTTGCCCACCAAACCTCAGGGTGGCCACCGCGGGTTTGCCTTTGCCGAGTTTTTGACTACCCAGGAGGCCAAGCGGGTCAAGGAGGCCCTCGCCGGTACCCATTTGTATGGCCGTCACTTGGTCATCGAGTATGCTGAAAAGGATACCAACAACCTCGACGAACTCCGCAAGCGCGCCGGCAAGCAGCTCGCCCAGGTCACCGAGGCGGACTTTCGCGACAAGAAACGCCGCAAGATCGTCATGGACGGTGAGGAAGGGTTCGATTCAGATGAGGATTAGCGCCGGACTACCGGTACCGTATCATACCGCCTAATGCCGGTGACCTTGCCAATGCAGTTTAATAAATACCAATTGTACGCACTTGCTTAACACATTCATTTTGTCAGATTTGTGTTCGATTCATTCCTGCGGAAGACTCCTCCCCTTTGTCTTGACACGGAGATTCCTAAAGTACTCCGGCCTCAATCCTAAGACCGCCGCCCTGTAGACCATGTCGATCGACATTGAAGCAGTCGAGTAAGTGGCCATTCTCGACACTCCTGAGCTCCATTAGCCAATTGGGGCATTAGCGTCGACGTTGGCCGTCTAGACAGGGCCGGTAAGAGTGGGGTACAGGGTGCCTTCCCTTCCGGACTGCCCTACTTGATTGCCAAGTCAGCAGTTACATTGTTTAGCCCAGACCCTCCGAGCCTCAGGGCTAACCAGCCGCAACTGTGCCCTTTGTTACCCAATCCATTCTTCCAACAAGCGTGATCCGGCTGATCCAGCAGTTCCTAAAGGAAAACAACCTCCACCGGACGCTGGAGACGATGCAGGTGAGCAAGAACCTGGGCGTAGCTGGCTGTTTTTGCCGGTCGTCCGTGCTTAGGTTGAAAATGGTCCTGGCGCATCAGGACTAACCGATTCACCTTCACCCGTTCAATCGCCCTTTTCCGTGCTGCTACCTATTGGATTAGGAGGAAACGGCCGTCAGCATGAACACGGTGGACAACCTTCAGGTATTCACACAGGATATCCTGCGCGGCCGCTGGGAGAGCGTGCTCCAGACGATCGTGCCGCTTAACCTGCCCACCAGGAAACTAATTGACCTGTATGAGCAGATGGCCCTGGAGCTGATCGAAATGCGGGAGATCGCAGCCGCTCGAAACCTGATACGCCAGACCGAGCCCATGCACGAGCTACGGACCAGGCACCCCGGGCGCTACCTGCATCTGGAGGGGCTACTTTCCCGGACCTATTTTGACCCCCATGACGTAAGTTACGTTGGTAGATGTCACCAAAAATATATTTATATAGCCGTGCTGTCGATTAAGTTTATTTCGATTGAGGCAGGGGACCAGTAGGCACGGCGACTGACTTCACTTGGAAACGAAGCATACTAACCAGCAACCCTATATTTCGTACAATTCCTCCCGGAATGACAGATCTATACCGAAGGGCTCCCTCGGGATAAGCGGCGTCAAAAGCTTGCCCAAGGTAAGCTGTCGATGCCAGCTATGGGTAAACCCCAGCATCCAAGGGCTACCGCCGTAACGTCCAAGCCATGGGGATCAACGCTAACCGGTGAATATTATCTACCGCGACCGTTCCCGCTCTCTATCTGCAGACCTTTCACGGGAGGTCATGGTGGTGCCGCCCTCCCGTCTTCTCACTCTAATTGGCCAGGCGCTGAAGTGGCAGCAGCATCAGGGCCTTTTACCGCCGGATGGCGGGTTCGACCTGTTTCGCGGGGTGGCCACCACCGCCCAGGATGAGGAGGACAAGGTTCCGACGGAATGCTATTCGACCATTAAGGCAAGTATTTGAGTCGGCTTCGTTGCGGATGGCGTTGACCGGCAAAGAACGAGCGACACTACAGGGAGATCGAAGCTGTCCCCATTCGCCTGGAAGAAGGGCCAACTGATCGAAGAAGCCAAGCCCCACCTTGTCCACGGTCTCTAACGTCGCATCATGTTTCCCCTACTCGGCCATGCACCCCATCATTGATCCGCCCCTCCTATCCCATGTCTTATTTCCCTCGCACCAGTTCCCGCGGGAGAAGCATGCAGAGTCCATCACCTTCTCCCCCAACGGCCAGTACCTGGTCACGGGTAGCGAGGACGGTTTTATCGAAGTGTGGAACTATCTCACGGGCAAGCTGCGGACTGACCTCAAGTACCAGGCAGAGGACAACTGTATGAGCATGAAGGCCGGGGTACTGAGCCTGGCGTTCAGTACCGACGGTGAACTGCTGGCGTCGGGCTCCCGCGAGGGCCAAATCAAGGTCTGGACGATCAAGAACGGCCAGTGCGTGCGTCGGTTTCCGGCCGCCCACGCCGAGGGCGTCACCTCGCTCTGCTTTAGTCGGTCCGGGTCGCAGCTGCTGAGTACGAGTTTTGATCAGACGGTGAGGTAGGTTGGTCGAGGTGTACCAGACTTGGTCCAAGACACCAGGTGAGGGCCCTATGTTAAGGAAAATGCTCGATGGCATACGTCTGCCTATCCATGGCTAATTCGTTGTCACTCATGGCTCTCACTTTTACAGGCTGCACGGCCTCAAATCGGGCAAAATCCTTAAGGAGTACCGCGGTCACACCTCGTTCGTCAATAGCGCCATGTTCACTTTTGACATGACCAAGGTCCTCAGCGCCAGCTCCGATGGTACCGTCAAAGTAAGTCGATGAGGGCCGAAGCTTCGGACCGCTCGAATTCCCCCAGGCGTCTTTCGATTTGGCGCTGTATTGGGATTGGAGGCGTGGCTTGTACCATAGGTCCAATCCATGCTGAGTTAGACGGCGCTCCCGTCTGATCCACACCTTCTCACTCCCCATGCTGCACCTCCACTCCGCCGACCCGCCCCTTACACCTGAACGTGCTTTTAGGTCTGGGACTACAAGACCTGCGAGTGCCTATTGACCCTGTCACCGCAAGCCCGGCACGCCCCAGGCGTGAGCGTTCCGATGAGTGTGACCACCGCGGCCCTGCTGCAGGTGCAACGGGTGCCACGGATGGCTGACCAGGTGGTGGTGTGCCCCCGCCTGCCGGCTGTGCACATCATGACGGTCCAGGGCAAAGTCACTAAGAGCTTCCAGCTCGACAAGGCCGGTGAGGTAGATTTTACGGGCATCGCCGTCTCACCCCGTGGTGACTATATCTACGCAGTGGGTACCGACTCCCAGCTGTACTGTTTCGCCACGGAGACAGGTGAACTCAGTCAAACAGTAAAGGTAAGTGAAGTGGCGAAGCGGCCGGCGCTTTTCTCTACCGTTCGAATGGTTCCTACTTGTCCGGTTAGTAAAGAATGGCAGTGGGCCTCATGAGAAATTATGGCCCGCCTATTACCGGTGTCATGGCTGATAGTAGTTCACTGTTCCCCCCTGTCTAACTGAGAATGTGTAAACCCAACACTTCCGTGGTAATTTGTTTGTTTCTGCTTTACAATTAGCTCGGGGATTCGCCAATTTTGGGTTTGGTTCACCACCCCACGACTAATACCCTTGCCGCCTTCAACGAAGCCGGTCACGTCTCGCTCTGGAAGGCGACCTCGTAGCCTGGTATAGTTACCGCCTTCATTAGTTTCTTTGTCTCCGGCTTGCTTCCCTCACCCATGTACCCTTGTCGAATACAACCCAGAAATAATATACCCGGCAATAGCCTGATGAATGTTGGGCCATTAATACCACTCTTCCCCGTCACCTATGTCCAAAATTAACGTAGCTAGTTGTTTCGGCTGTTGTTTCGTTAATATTATTGGTGGACACATTGTTGAAATCCGTCAGAGCCCGTCTCGATCAGACTTCCTATCGGGTCGCTATAAAATTGCGTGAAGGAGAACTGAGGCAATCTCGCCGAATAGACCACCGGAAAATGACGATTCAACTTTTGAAGCATTCGCCTAACCTACGTGTACGCATCACGCGAATCACAGCTCCATTGGTCCCACCTATTACCGAGTATTTAGGCGGTGGTTTAGAGGGTAAAGATGCTCGCGAGGCCGCGTATACGATCAACCCAAGTCGGGTAGGGAGGTAATAGGTGGGTGGTTTTATCCATCTTAATCACTGGGAATATCCTTGATAATTTCACGAGATACGCAAGCGTAGACGATCCACTGCAACGAAGTTGGGCTGAAAGGGGCTAAGGTCCCTGACGAAGAGGCCCGAGTTGGTTTAAGCGTACGGATGTAATGATCGCACTAGAATCCGCGTTGGCTCTAGTTGCTCTCGTCAACCAAATTGATTGTGTAGCTGGCTGCCGGAGTGACTACACTAGAAGACGACTATCACCTTGGGCGTTTAGCTTGTCTTCAGGGAGGGGGGACGATCTCCACCCCACAGTAGATCAACGGCCTTACTCTACCGATTATCAGGATCGACAGGGTTTCGGTTCGACAGAGGGACGCCTATAGTTAACCATGATTCTCACCTCACTTGTCCTCAGAGTGCTAGTCGCAATGGTGGCCGTACCCCCCACCGTATACATGTCAGTTGGGGGGGGGGTTTCCGACGCTGGACGTGGCGTGCGCACTTTTGACCGTGTTTACTCACTGGGCCTGGTTCTCGCCCATTATCTTCAGTATAAAGCTACTGCGGTACGCCATAGTTCGTTCGACAACCTACATCCCCCGCTTTTCGTATTATTTTATCTTCGAATACTGCAACGCCTGGCGCGCTTTGTTCCCTCCAATCATCTATTATTCCTATCTCCTACCAATCCAACGCTACCATGTATGCCCTTCGCAGCCTTGCGGTTATGGCCGTCTTCCTAACCATCGGAATACTCGCTCCCCAGCCTGCGCAAGGTCACCCTGCTCTCGCAGTTCGCAAGGACCACTCCTTTAGAGATGAGCTCTCACCGGAGGGGCAGGATAAGTACGATACCATAGCGAAACAGAGCGCCGTAGCCAACCAAATTCTGAAGGATGCGCACAGGATCCAAGAGGGTAAACACTAGGCCACCTAAGCTTAGTGAGCGCACGCTGCGGTCCAACTCTTTACTGTCTCCCAATAATTACGAACCGGCCTACGAGGACCTAGAAATAAATCCACCGTATCAGACTTTCCCAAGCTGCTTTGCTACATAGGGAAAAAGAGTGAGGGCCTATGACCTGGGCCACCTTGCCGGGCACAAGCGGTAAGCGAACTCGAGGCGGAGGGGCTTATTAACCCGCATAATAGCTAGCCAGGATCTGGTGTCGCACGCCCCCAATTCGCGGCTAGTAGCCAAGTACCCAGTGGAAATGAATCCTTGTCGAACCCCACTGGTATCGTTTAGCGTTATAAAGACAGAGTGGCCGAGGTAGAGCCGTTGTAACTCGGGTAAGAGTGGACCCACTCGCTTCATGCGGGGCTAATCACCAAGTTCAAGGTCCAATAGCAGCAGGCCCCTAATACCATCAGGGCCTCCGTCCGCTCAACCGCCTGCTTTTTCGGGATCGATCGCATCGACTCCTGGCATATCTGAGTCGTTATCTGCTGACCGCTCGCACCCCCTCCTGTTTTCGAGCCATAGATATTTTCAGATGTCCCCCCCAGTCCAGGTTATAGTCCTTCATTCCCGTCTTCTTTTATCTGTTTGTCTTCCTTGGCTATAATTGTCATAATGCAGGCTACGAAGCACTTTTCTCTCAGTTAAATAGTGAACCATCTACAGACGCTGCACTGTGTTCCGAGTCGGGAAAAAGAGATCGGCGTTTTGAATTGATGTAACATTTCTAGAGGAGGGGAGTACTACACTGCACAAGTTTTCAAATTTAGTAAACTATGGTTGGCCGTAGTTGCGCAATCAACGTCGGTATACCATTGGCCACGACCGGTCTACCCTACCCTTAGGGATCTTTGAGAATCCAGCGGCTGACCCGTTTCGTCGAGTTACTTTCCTTGCTCGTTTAGGACGGACCGGTTATCATGGGGTCATCGGCCTGGATTATTCTGTAACCTGGTGCTCATCAAGCACACTAGAAAATTTGGCCTCAGCAACTGGTTAACCGATCTGCGCACTCAGGAAGTTCTTTGGATTAAGAAACCTGCCACCATCGTCAGGGTCTACCGCCGGTTTGTCGCCACCCATGACATGCCTCCGCTGACCCTAAAGTGGGCTGACGAATTTTCGCAGTTCTGGTACACGTTCTGGCACAACGATGAGCAGTACGCCTGGACAGTGTCCGGGCGGCCGGTCGGACCCACGTTACTAGATTCATGGTTATCGGAGACCCAAAGTTGGTGGGTGTTGTGCCCCTCTGCCTGCTAATGGAAATGTCGGCCGGCGTTAAACACTTTCTGATTTATTCGGCCATCGACCTCCCCGAAGATTACTCAAGAGGGCCACGGCGGGCCCATTAAACCGACTATGCTATGGTTAAGCAGCCCCAGAATTTAGAAAGCGTACTCTATCAGTCACACATTTGTTTATAGTTCGTTCGTTAAGTATTTAAGACCTCCTCAGACAGATTGATTTGTAGAGAATGCCCCATTGGTTGTGGTTTGGCACTTCAGTTCTGATGAGGGTCACCACTCCTGTGTTGTATAATCAACATCGGCACGAGGACTAGCGAGGGATACGGCCACGGAGGTACTCCAGGATGGCATGGGTACCTTGCTGAACGATCTGGTAGCGCGGGAAGCGGAACGAGTTTCCCTCCACGAACAGCGCCTGGAGGGCAGAATTAAGGGCAAGCTTAGGCGGAAGGTGGGCGATGTTGTTGTCGGAAAGGTCCAGCCGGATGATCCCGTCAAATGCGGTTGGATTCGGGATTCGTTCGATGTGGCAATGGCGGAGCAGGAGAACCGTCAACTTGGGAAAGAGGAGGCGCAGAGAATAGGCTGGGGTCTCCAGCAAGTGACAGTCGGATAGGTTAAGCTCGTCCAGGTTCGGGTAGGGCAGGGCTTCCACGGGAAGCGACTCCGGCAAGGTATCGCCGCCAGCCGCGGGCAGCAGGCTAGGCCAGGCCTTGATGGCATTGTGGCTCAGGCTGAGCTGGCGTAGGGCCGAGAGAGCCGGGAGAGCGCTGCTGGCCGTCCACCACGGGATCTGGTCGAGCCGGTTCTTGGATAGATCAAGGGAGGTCAGGGTCTGATAGTAGCTGGTCACCAGGCAGACGGGCAGAGCAGTCAGTCGGTTGTTGGACAAGTCAATTTGGCGCGGTGCGTAGGTTACCGCGACGAGGTCGCTGACACGGAGGCTCTCAAGGTTGAGGGACTCAAGTTTCAAGGCGAGTAGGCGAGCCTGTTGGTCGTCCGGCACCACCGGCGAGCTGGTCACGGGCTCAGCCGCATCGTCCGGGACTACCGTGGGCTGCACGTAGTCCACCAGGCTCGGTAACGCCATGTGGGTGAGTGACTTAGTTGCGGCTGGGGCGGAGACTAGCTTATCCTCGCCTGGGGATGGCTCGGTAGGCGGCTGCGATATAGCGACCGGGGCGGACTCGGCGGCCGTGGCAGCCGGCACGGCAGCGAGGGTAGCCGCCTCATTATGCTCGGGCACTGTAGCTGCCGGGGTGGATTCTGTGGCTCCCGCCCACGCGACATTGACCACTTCAGTGACAGCCGGCTCATCGGGTAGTTGACCCGCGGCCTCCTCAGCAGAAAGGCGATTACGGAGCAGGGTTAGCACGGACTCGGTGTTGGTACCCCGGGAGCCCAAGCGGAGCGGGTTTCCAGCGAACAGGAGAACCTTGAGACTCTCCAATAGACCCAGGCGTAAGGGGAGCGCCCGGAAGTTGTTCATGGAAATATCCAAACGGGAGATGTTACGAAGGCGGAATAGCCCCACGGGCAAGTCAGTCAGCCTGTTGGAGTTGGCATCCAGGGTAAGGAGTTGGGGGCAGTGCGCAGTAACTGGGCTCAGGTCGGCGAGGCGGTTGTAGGCTACGCTGAATTCGACCAGGGCTGGGAAGTCCAGCTGTAGGTGGCCGATGTCCAGCGGCTGAGACGCCACCGTGACGGGCGTGGGCACGCACTGGCCAAATAGGCCCACTAGGGCATTGCCGTGAGCGTCAATCACCTTGAGACGCGGGAAGCTGATACGAACGGGTGGGTCGGCCCGGTCGTGACCGGCTGGAAGTAGGAATAGACAGCGCAGTTTATTGGCCGATACGTCCAGGTTCTCCAGCTTTGGGCACTGCCACCAGTTTGGAGGCAGGTATTCGAGCCGGTTCTTGGCCAGACGCAGGTCGAGCAGGGTGGTCAACGTACCAAAGTCGCGGGGTAGTTCAGTCAGCTGGTTACGTGTCAGATCCAGACGGATCAGGGAGGTCGCCCAAGTTAGCAGTCGGTCCTCCGGGATTGTCGTGAGTCGATTATCTGTCAGCTTGAGGTCCTGCAATGGCAGCGCAAACAAGGCGTCAGGCACGGTGGTGAACTGGTTCCCAGTTAGGTTGACCACCCGTAGCTGCTGGAGCTGGCCCACCTCAGATGGCAGGCTGTCAAGTCGGTTATGGCTCAGGTCGAGCACCGTTAGAGTGTCGAAATTGAGGATACGTCCGTCAATCTGGGTAATGGAGTTGTGGGCCAGCAGAAGCTGCGTAAGATCGACGGTCTCCCACCACCGCTCGCCGTCGCCATTCAGGCTGGATCCCTTTGAGGTATCACGTTGGCTCAGGTCCAGTAGGCTGTAGACACTGTCCGGGATGAGGGTGAGGCCGCGGTTGGCCAGGTCAAGTCGGCCTATTGCACGGGGCAGGTGGGACGGGTAGCGTCGTCGTAAAAAGTATCGAAAGGGGATGCGTACAGGTATTAGCACTAATAGACGTTTAGTCGACCCGATAAAAGGAGAGTAACCGTAGTACTCCAGGCCGTAGCGTGCCTGACGGCTGTCCTTTTTTTATATGTAACTTACCCGACTGGCGGGCCGACTGGAGGAGTCGAGGGTGGATAACGTTGGGGTCTGAAGACTCCTGGCCCTGGTCGCGGGTCACCTCGCTCTTCTTGAGATTAGCGCGGAATTGACGGAACGAAGACATGGTTCATAGACCGATGGGAACTGTAGAGTTTGAGATGAGGTGGGGAGCTGAAGCTCGCAGGTGGCGAGCGACTGGGTAGAAACGTAATTTGTTTAAGGGTTCCAGTTGAATGGCTCGAGGTGATGAGAGTATTTTTACGAGCAAAGATGGGGAGAGGTCGTCTTTACTAAGCAATAGTGTACCCGGGTAACGAGGGGGGGGGGTTGTGGCGGAGTTCTAATAGTGGAGTGAGGGTGGAGTGACTATGCGCAAGGATGGCCTGATGCGGGCAAGTATAAGATTTAAGGAGGCAATAGGAGTTTCGAGTGTGGACATGGCTCATTTGTTGACGCGTACCCCGCTGGCGGAATGGGCCGCTACAGCCCAATGGCCTACGTGTGAGTGGCCTGACACCTTTGAGAAGTGGCCATTCCAGCCAACGGATTCCAGAGGGTGGATTATAACTTGGCGTTCATAGTTGAAGGGGTCGTCCTGCCTTCTAGCCTCTACAGCATTCGTCCATCATTCCGCTTTAATTACTGAAGTTATTTCTGGTGACCTGCCATTGATGCGTAATTAAGCTTGCAACTGTCCGGTGGTCAGGCTTCGGGGTCAGGCGTCAAGCCTGAGAGAGGCGCCACCAGCAGACCGGCGAAGGCCGACTCGAGGGCACGCTGGTGGGCAAACCTTGGTAGGTAACCACCCGCTGTCAGTACCGCGGCGTTGCCCTGCTGTGAATTGGCCATGGGGTCGTAGTAGTCGCTGCGCAGGACGAAGCCACCCACATTTGCATATAAATTGTCCAGCGGAGAGTAGTCTGCCTCATCCACATCCATCCCCCCGTCGTCGTGGTCGTAGGCCCAGTCGTGGTCATGGCGGCCGTGGCTCGCTGATCCCCGATAGCCGCCGCTGCCACCGGCGAGTTGGTCGGCAGGTTTACGCATCGACGACCGTTTTAAAGTGATGGCGCGCTGTGCCATGATGTCGCTGGCGGACCTTCCGGATGTGGCCAGCTGGTTGATGAGGCTGTCCTTATCGGCCGTCTTGGCTGCCTCCTCCTCGTCCAGTTGCCGGCGGTACTGCTGGCGCTGCGTCTCCCGGTGGGCCTTCTCCTGCTCCAAGCGACGGTTGAGCGCGCGTTCCTCGTGCTGGGCCCGCGCCATATTGGCTGCAATACTGTCCCGATTCTCCAAGGCGAACTTCTGAATACGCTCCTCTGTCTCCTGAATGTCAATGCCGTTGATAAGGTTGAAGGCTTTTTAAGCGCCGGAATTAAAGAGGCTGGGGAAAGCGAGTTAGTCAACCATAGGGAGTAATGTCGTTAAAGTGCTGGCCCTGCTCAAGCCATCATCCCTACCCAACGCAGAATGGTCCCATAGACTTACTGATATCCTCCACCTCCTCAAGGTAGTCGTTGTACGCCCGTTGGCTACGGAATTCCTGCGGCCGCTTGTTAAAGCATTTGGCGATCCGTTTGCGCACCCGAAGTTCCTTCTCGACGGTCAGGTCCTCGAAGGTCTGGATCCAAAAGTTGGTCTTGCGCAGAATCTGTTGACATACCGGGCAGGGAGCTGGCCCCAGTGAGAACAGCCGGTCGATGCAGGCTTCGCACATCTTGTGGAAACACGGTGGAACGAGCAGCTTCATGTTGGGATTGAGGTACCGGTCACTCTTACATATTGGACAGACGTCGTCACTGGAGCTGTAGGGCGGCAGCGATCGGTCGAACGAATACATGATTCTACGGCGGCGTAGGTGAGCACCCGGGGAGAAAGAGGGTGTACTGTGGCAGGGCTGAAATGGGATGTCAGAGAGGGGAGGAATTCGATTGTGAGGATATAAAAATACAGAAGAGTGGAGGGTAGCGAAGAGGAAGTGGTAACCAGAATGGAAGCAGAAGGTGCCGTGCACGGGGAGTTCATGTACCCCAGATACTGTAGCAAGTGGTCGCAACTGCGGTTAATGGTGATGACCTGGAGGCAACGCTTTTCCAGTACGCGAGGTGGGGGTGAAAGGGGGGGATCAGCTTGGTCTCGCCAAGAGGGCTGCGCGGGACCCTTCGTGTGACTGCGACGCAAACACAGGCGGGTAGCTCTTGAAGGCGCTCTCGCCTAGAATGTCATTTACCTCGACGCCAAGCTGTAGGCCCACGCTGTGCCTCTGGGTGCGCTTGCGCACTATGAGCTGCTTTGCAACCTGGCTGAGTCACGGAATGTCACACCCGGCAGCATTTTTTCACTCGAGCCAGGCCGTGAGTCACTACAGCCCCGCTGCTCATTTGTCTTTGCCATAAATATGACCCTTTTGAGAATCGGCAGAGGGAAAGGCAATCTCTTTTTCTGTTTTAAAGCTCTATTCGGACCATTCGCCTACCTTTCCCTTTACACTCCCACTTTCCCTTCCCTCCTCCACACGATGCGCGGCTTCCCTTACCAACAGGTGCGCACCATGACCAGCAAGGCCCGATTCGTGCCCTCCGAGGGTTACTACCCGCGAGGCTTTACGGTCACGGGCCTGCACTGCGGTGTCAAAAAGGATCCTCAGAAACTTGACTTGGCCCTCCTCCACTCCAAGGAACCCTGCAGTGCTGCCGCCGTATTCACGCAAAATAAGTTCTGCGCCGCCCCTGTTCAGGTTTCGCGCGCCGTACTGGATGGTCACCACGGAACGGGCGTCCATGGCGTGGTCACCAACTCGGGGTGTGCCAACGCCGTCACTGGTACCACGGGGCTAGCCAACGCTAAGACCATGGCCCGCAGTTTTGAGCAGGCCACGGACACCCCCGCAGCCTCGACCCTCGTTATGTCCACCGGGGTCATCGGCCAGCACCTACCCATCGACCGTATCACAGCGGGGGTTGACCGGGCCGTGCCCACCTTGGGTCGGTCCCATGACCACTGGCTCAAGTTCAGCACAGCCTACATGACTACTGATACCTTCCCGAAACTGTGCTCCCGCGCCTTCCAGCTGCCTGGTGGCACCGAATACCGGATGGCCGGTGTGTCCAAGGGCGCTGGTATGATCCACCCCAACATGGCCACTCTTTTGGGTACCATCGCAACCGACCTTCCCGTATCCCCTGACTGTCTGCAGCGTGCCCTCCGCCACGCCGTGGACCGGTCATTTAACGCCATTACCATCGACGGCGACACCAGCACCAACGATACGGTGGCTATCCTAGCCAACGGCCAGGCCAACGAAGGCCGCGCCCTGACGGTGTCTGATCCGGCGTCGGCCGACTACGACGCCTTCCAGGCCCATCTGACGGAATTCGCTCGCAATCTGGCACAGCTGGTAGTCCGGGACGGTGAGGGTGCTACCAAGTTTATCACTGTGCGCGTTAAGGTGAGTCTAAAGGGCCTATCGGTCGATGTAGGGCGAGGCCGGGAGCACGGTGGGTTCCTAGAACCCTTCGCCCTAGCTATCCTGTAAACTGGGTGCGGGGGCGATCTACAGTAGGGTTCTGGATACCATCCGACCCTAAATCTGACTCGTCCACTTTGTTTCTCCCCCGCTGGCTGACCTGCCAATACGCCACCTGTGCTTCCTACTAACGCTCTTTTTTCCGTCTCCCTCCTTCTTCCTATATTCATAACAGAACGCCCACGACTACGCCGAAGCCAAGACCATCGCCACCACGATCGCCAAATCGTCTCTGGTCAAGACCGCCATCTACGGCCAGGACGCCAACTGGGGCCGCATCATCTGCGCTGTGGGCTACACGGAGGGTGTCCACGTGAACCCGCAGTCGGTTAGTCTGCGGATGCTCCCTGCAGACGGCAGCGAACCTCTCCAGCTCATGGTTCGCGGCGAACCCGTCCCGGCCGACGAGGCCCGCGCCAGCGCCATTCTAAAGTTCGAGGATATCAATATTGAGGTCGACCTGGCACTGGGCGAGGCACAAGCCGAGGTGTACACGTGCGACATGTCCCACGATTACATTAGCATCAACGCCGACTACCGCTCGTAAACGCTAAAAGGAGTGCTTCAGATTTGGGTGGGTCAGTTCCTACAAAATGAATGAGAACAATCGTTACCGGATGTATCGTGGCTGAAAGCGCAATCCTAGCTCCCAAGATTAATGGCATGCTATCATGCATTAAGTAAATCCCATGCACATAGAATAGATCGAATAGCGCTGTTAGCTACGTGACCATTTATGATTAAAAATCCCCCCAAAAAAGTCGATATCGGAAATATAACCGACACAACAAAAAGGTGTTGGTACAGTGCGCAGGACTAATGGATCCACGATCGGGCCTTGAAGTAAGTCAGGAACATAAGGCTTGTCGCGAGGAAACTGATCACTGCCAGCGGGAGGAACGCAACGAGCGTGTTAAACCTGTCCTCCACAACCCCTTCAACCACGATGGCGATGGCCGAATACAAGTAGCGGGTGCAGTTGTACAGAGCTGTGATGGTAGCCGTATTGGAGGCGAAAACATCAGCAAGGAAACTGGCGTAGGAGGTGTAAACGTGGTTCACACCGTAGCCGACTGTGTGGGTAGATTAAACGTAGGGATGATTGGGGGTGGAGGGCAGCAGGTTAGTAGGCGGAAGTCACAGGTGTCGTGGCATTATCAGTATTAGGTGCAGCCGCGTAGACACTGGCCGGCATGTCCTATTTTGAAACCCTCGGTGGACTTACAGAAAACCTGGACGAGGATAACGACGCCCAAGGGGAGCTCGTAGTAGAGGAACAGGCCGTAAAACATGAGGGTAGTGGGGACCAGCCAGCTGAAGTAGAGCCCACTTTGGAGCCGATACTCGGGCCGGCTGCAGAAGCTTTCGCAGGCAGCCGATGGAAAATCTACGAAAGGCGACTTGGTGGCACCGGGGTCACCGAAATTTCCGTAGAGGCCAAACTGCCGAATCAAGTCGGCGTTGCTTTGGTTACTACGCCGCCACATATAGTCGGTCAGTTTACCGCTGACCAGGGACCCCAGGATGTTGCCCAGTGAGAGGCCTAGGAAGACCAGGCCGAGGGAGACGGGGGCCAAATCGTAGAGCCGGTGGAAATCCTCGGGAATCGAGTCATTGACGCAGTAGAGGGCGCCATACACAACAGTGATGTTGATGACAGTGGTAGCCACGTGTGGGTAACGGAGGTAGCGGAAAGGCCGGAACGGGTTTAGCGCGTGGAGGGTAGGCACGGCTGGAAGGTTACGCAAGTTGGCGTGGTAGGTACGGGCCACCAGACGGCGGTGGGTCTCCGGGACGGTGAACGTGATGAGGAACCAGAACACGACGCACAGGATGGTCAGAAACCAGAACGACCACCGCCAGCCCACGGTCTGATCAAAATAACCCCCCAGTAATGGGCCTAGGGCGGGTCCCATGAACGTGCCAACGTGAAATAGACCCAGGGCCAGACCCCGCTGCTCCTTATCGTATAGGTCGCAGATGGACCCTGTACCCACCGTCATAGCCGAGGATGAACCAAAGGCCTGCAGGAATCGAAAGAGCAGGACCAGATTAAAATCCTGTGTGAGGGCCAGTCCGACGCAAGCGACGATGGCCAGAAGGAAAGAAATGGTGAATATGCGTTTGCGTCCGGAGGCATCCGATAAGGGGCCCCACACCAGCGGCCCGAGGGCGGCGCCGATAAAGAAGGCCGAGATGGAGATGCGAAACTGGACATCGTCAATTCCGAGGTCTGCCGAGAAGTCCTCGATATCTGGTAGATAGATGGATGTGCTCAGCGGGGTGATGGCGCCGCCAAGGCTGATTACGGCCGCGAAATATGCCTTCTGGAGGGGGGTAAACACAGTGTAAACGACGGGATCGTTCCCTCGGTGGCTCGGGATCCAGCTAGCGCCCCTCGTGGTCGAGGCTAGCGAAGTTTGGCCAAGGGTGAACGTCTGGGAGAGATCGAAGTCATTGTACCGGGCGGCCGTTGGTGACGGTTCACCGGGATACGCGATGTTGTGGGTCGGGCTACAGGTTTGGTCGCCGTGAGATGCCATGCTTGGTGGCGTCGACACACGCAAAATAGGACAGATGAATATATAGTATGCAGCTAGGAAGGGGGGCTGTATTACCTCCAAAAAAAGGGGGGAGGCGCTACCAGCGGTGACGACCGTGGCCGGATAAAATACAGTACTATGGTCAAAAGGGGACTATATGAACACAAGGGTGAGGGATGTAGAGGGGTTGTATCTTCACCGTTCGGAAGCCCAGTGAGAGGGAATCAATGCTAGGGCACCAGTGCACACGGGCTGGGTTCGCAGTCAGCACTGCCGACCGTTTGCCCATAGATCACGCTACGTGTCACTCGAGGGGACACGATTCGGGAAAGGGAGGAGTAGGTGCTGAGAATGGCGACGAGACCAGCAGTGACGCTGAAGATGTGGGCCAGGATAATACCTAACGGAGCTAGGAACAATTGAGAGGGAATAAAAGGTGGTGAAGCGTTTGGCTAAGGCGCCGGGGAAGCCAAGTCCGGGTCAATATTCGCTAGTAAAGTAAGGGGGAGACGGGTGGGCGACTAGATAAATACGGAGAGCAATGAACGAGACTGCAGTTTTGCGGAGAAAAGGTTCATATCCCTATGGAGAATAATAGTTTTTGGCAGGTTGGTCGAGATAGGAGCAAGCGGCAAATGAAGAGTACACTGGGCGCAAGGTTGGATAAATATAAACTACCACTGCAACGGGGGTGGCTTGAACAGTCGGTGGTCGGCCAAAAATTAAGAAACGCGCGTGGCAGCATTGACCAGCCAAGGGGACAATGAACTTGGTCAACTTTGGCGATGGGCAGCCGAACGAATGGACACGAGGAGGAGCTGGATGTTGTGTATTTATTGAGCACCCGCGGGGGGCTGAAGTGAGACCCTCGTCGGCCAGAATTCACAATCAACGAGGTGAACTTCGGTCGGTTGCTCGCCCCTTTCTCCTCCGCCCCCTTGCTCATGCACGCACCAACTAATCCATCCCTTATGCCAATCACTCCTTATCATTAAACCATCACTGCGGGACTCTCCCGCCATCTGCAGCCCTATTCCATTGTGGCCTATCACACCTCGTCTGGTAACTATGGGGGAACGGGTATGGCCCCCACCGTCCTCGGATCCATCAGAGCTGTGGCTGGGGCTATTGCTGGGGCCTGGCACTGTGTGTACGCTCACTAAACGGGAAGGCAAGACAAGTGACCCAATAATAACATCCGAACATACAACGCCCAGGTATGAGCACACCGTCTATCTATAGTACTGGCATGACCCGGACGAACGGACCACACGCACGACGGCGTCAGTAGTAGTGAATGAACAACATACCAGGTTGAACCGGGAGGGGTAGCCGGAGGACAAGGCTCAACGCCCATGGCGTGGTCTTGATACAATTGTAGTGGTCTTGTGTCTTAACCACCTTTACTCACGGACCATTCTCCTACTCTATGTCTACCACCTGGCCTTGAATTACTACCCCTCCTCTGAGTATGCTTTACCTATTGAACTGGTTGATTACCTCCTGGTCTTTCGTAGTGCCAAGCCCAAAACTCCCCGCTTTTGGTCGCGGCCTGGAAAGGCCGAACGTCGGCGACAATGTCAGAATTCCTACTTTGCGGTGTCCTTTCGGCGATAGGCGCCGGTCCTAACCGGCCAGCCGCAACGGGTTCCGTGACCGAGGTTTTGTCTTCCTTCTTTGCCCACCTTCCCTTTAAAATTTTCCAAATCTTTGATGCTTCCGTATGATCAACTCAGTAAGGGATATATGTGGACGATGGGCGCTGGTATAGGCAGGAGGCGCCAATGGAAAGTTGCCGTTACCATTCTGTTGACCATACTCTCGGGTGGATCGTCACCGTAATACCAAGTTATTCAGTATGTGCCCAATTTAGTGATCGGTACATCCCTGACGGATAGGTGGGGCAGACAGGCGGAAGAGCCCGTCGGGTAGAATGGTACATTCAGGGCAAAGGGACGTCGTCAGAAGGAAGATGCTGTGGGTGCTAGAAAACTGTAGGGCGGGGAATCTGTCAACGCATGAGCACTACTCACTTCACTTTGGCCATGCACGCCAAGCCATCCAGAGAGAAGGTAGCGCAGGAAATCAACATGAGACGCACACAATCTGTTCGTCAGCGTAGGTTTGGTTTCCCCTACGTATCAAGCAACAAGGGTATCTCCTGTGACGTAATCTCTTGTTCAAAGAAAGGACATTTGTTCCATGCCAAGTCACAGGTCTCCTGTTTGGAATCCCCGATCGAAGCGTATGCCGCTAGGTAGGTACCGTGTGCCAAGGGCTTAATTGTGTCTATTATCTATCAGAGACGATTGTTGAGATGGAAAACTGAGAGTTCGCCAGTACCCCTTCCAATTATCACTTGCTAAGCAATTGAAGTAGATGACAAGACACATTCCAACTGCCGCAGTGCCCTACCGCAGGCACTGTATCAGATTATGGATCAGATCCATTCTGTTCCCAAAGGGGCCGTGCCTCGAAATGCCTCCGATACACTGCTGAAATGACTCTGCATTAATACTAAAGTCAACAAGAAGACCTTTTTCTACCTATTTCTACGAATCTCCAGGGTTGGTCATACCGACATACTTAGGCCCGCCAAGGCGTCATGCGTACCTAAGGGTTAGGGCGATACCAAACGACATAAGTGTGGTTCCCTTCTGTGGGCAGGCTCTTCCCGTCTAGGTGGTTACCCCCCCCCCCCCGTCGCGAGCGGTATCCGTCCCAGGAGTGTCAATTACAATGAGGCACGCCATCCCTCGAAATCAACTGCTTCACCAGCCCCCCCTCCGCATAGTTCCACCCACAGCTTTTTTGGGGGTTAAGTTGGAGGTGACAGAAACATAATGGCAGCGAGGGTGAACAATAATTCCAGTAAAACGCTGGTCATACCGAAGATATTATTCATAGACTAATACAGCCTCAGCTGGCTAATTCGAAATGACATTCCTCCCTCCAGGGTGCGAGACTTTGTAGTAATCTCGTAGTGGAGAGACAGGCACAACGTAAGGCACGTAAGGTGAATTTAACCAAAGCATGGTCAGCTGAAAGAGAGGTTAGTGCGCACTGGCGCTCATTCTCGGGGTTCCAGCTCTGAACACCAGGAACTCTCCCCCCAGCTCACGCTTCAGACCACTCAAATCTTACTCTGGAATCCCCCTCATCACCAATCCGGACTATCCGACTCATCCCGTTTTATTAAATCTGAGGACCCAAGAACGCTAATTCCCTCCCTTCCTACTCGGGTCACCTCATCGGCCCCATCTGCCACCCGAATGCCATTAATTGTCCTATCAGGCATCCCCTGTGCGGGCAAGTCGACACGGGCTCGGCAGCTGGTTGACTACTTCACACAGCGGCTCACAGAACAGGCTACTCCGCGCAAGGTAGTCGTATTCAGCGACGAGAGCCTCGGTATTTGCAAGGCAGCCTACGATGGTAAGTGGGCGGAGCTGTAGATACGACCTCGGTAGGGTCCTTATGCTGTCGTTGGGCTAACCGATTTCCAGGCTCAAACCCGCCTTAACGCTTCCACTGGACGACCCTGTATTCACTAGCGGCCAATCAGGAAAAACGAGCCCGGGGCCAGCTCATGTCCGCCGTAGAACGGGCTGTCAACCGTGACGATATCGTCATTGCGGACGGCCTCAACTATATCAAAGGGTTCCGGTACCAACTCTACTGTGTCGCCCGCGAAAACAGCACGACCTACTGCGTTGTAAGTTACTCAAAATCCACTGCCGTGCTAGCAGTTGCGGGTGGTCGATTGCCTGCTTAGGGTACTTATTGGCAACACGAAGGTAACGGATGAATGAGGTCCATGTGGTGCGCCGGCCTAACCACCCTGCATTGCCAATCCCCGTATTCACCCGGTCCGCAACCCCTTTAATCAGATCCACGTGGCCACTCCCGCTGAGGTCGCCGCAGAGTGGAACTCTGCCAGGTCCGCCAGCTATGCACCGCCTATGTAGGTCCCTCGCCAGCACCAATTGATCACCTTCCCTCGTATCGTAATCAACCGAGTTCACCGGAAAATACATGTAATGACGATGTCGATTGGATAGTGATTAACCTTCGAGACCTGAACCTCAAAAACCTACACACCTCCGATTGTAGGATGGACAACTTGATCAGCCGTTTTGAAGAACCCGACGGTCGTAATCGTTGGGACTCGCCACTCTTCACGTCGGTCTACACCGATGCGACACTGCCGCTCGACGACATTTGGAATGCCGTCATGTTGCGCAAGGCCCCACCGCCGAATTTAGCGACAGCCGTTGTAAGTAGTGATGCCGGCGACGGCGAAGTTGATCGCGCACCCACATGTAGCCGCCTCGCTTTCACCCACTTTGTCCCAGCTAATCCCTCATCCTTTGTTGACCTCGAATGTGCCTTTCACCTCAGAAACCTGTGACTGAGACCAACTACCTCTACGAGTTGGACAAGATCACTCAGGATGTGATCAACGCCGTACTCAAGGCCCAGCAAGAGAACCTGTGCGACACTCTCACTGTCCCACACACCGACATCAAGTTCGACCTGCCCGCACGCACCGTCAGCCTGATGGAACTCCGGCGTATCCGGCGGCAGTTCATTAGTATCAACCGGATGCACGTATTACTAGGCGCGGAGAGGATAGCTGGGCAGTTTACCGAGTATCTGCGTACAGCTTTCTACTAGCACCGTTTCGATTTAGCGTGGTCTCCCTGGGCAATCCGTTCCAGTGTGGGACTTTAGCTTTGGCACGAGTCAGCGCTTGATCTAACGTACGACTGGTTTCCGCTACTGTTTGATTCAAGCTATAGGTTGCGCCTCGCCTCCTCAGCAACCTGTATTAAACTGCAATAACAAAGATGACTGAAGTACAATATAGATCCAATTGATGGGTCGAAGTAAAATTAGATGGTTAAACTCCAAAGCTGCTTAATGTGAACACGGAATAAAAAACTGTACCTGAAAGATGGGATAAGGTAGAGAACTCGCCGATTATTTCAAACTCATCATTTCGGTGACCGACCCTGAATCCTGGCAAACGAGGCTTATACCCAGATACCCACGACCGACATGGCCAGAGCCCCTAGGTACAGCGCAGCCAGACACCCGCTTTTGGACGAACGAGGGAGGGCGGTGAAGGACTGCCGGGTAAACTCCTGAGCCATCAAGTTGACGAGGGCGGTGTAGAGCAAGATACCGGCGGACACGGCGTCCAACACACCCTGGACGATTAGGGTGGTTGGAGAGCGGGCACGGTAGACAGAGCGGAAGATGACGCCGAGGGCGGTACCCAGTGGGGTGGTGATGGCGTACACTAGACCGTTGGCGAAGGGCATCCAAGCGGCGCGGTAGTTGAGCTCGGTGATACGGGCGCCGAGGGCCAAACCTTCAAAGAACTGGTGAAAACACAGTGCGGCGAGGAGAGAGATGAAGGCGGGGCCCTCTGAGGTGCCCAGGGCTAAGCCAATAAGGATCGAGTGCAGCGCGATGCCAAACTCAAGAAGGTAGGTGCTGACTCGGCGGGTTTCGGCACCCTCCTCGTTAAAGAGGGTACCATGGGAGCAGCAGTGGCCATCATTGTTAGCATGACGGGCCGCGTGAGAGTTGCCATGGTGATGGGAGTGGTCTAGTTGGTGCTCCACCACCGTTATGCCGTGCACGGAGTCTGAGCCCACTTTAACATCCGCACTGGAAGGTGGGTGGTCGATAGCAGGGGAGCTGGCCTCGGCCCGCTGGGTGACGAGCAACTCAATGAGGTGGAACACGAGCGCAGCGACCATGGCCACGAGACCTGCCGTGGCCGAGTAGGCCAAAAAGAACGGGGGTAGGCAGGGGTCTGTGAGATTGAAGATGGCCCCCGGGAACATGTGGATGAAGCCTGTGGCGAGAATGATCCCCGATCCGAAGTGCTTGGTGAGTTCAAAGAGAAGCGGTGGGATGCGGAGAGACCGTTGTTTGGCGGTGAGAATGGGGAGGTAGACCCCCAGGGCGCTCACGACGAACATAATCAGGATGGCAGCGGCACCCATGGAAATACTATAAGAGCCCAAGTCATGGCTATGCTGGTCGCAGAGGTCCTTAGGGTCGTGGTGGTGGTCATCGTGGCTATTGTCGTGACTGTGCCCAGCGGGGCCATGGGCCAGGGCCCCTTTGAGACCGAGACAGCTGAGCGCCAATATGGGCAGGAGGTGTGGTGGCATGCTGGGAAGCTGTAGAGATGGAGAAAAATGGGAAAGGGGTAGCAAAGGTAAGTGTGCCAGAAGTTGTGCTGTCTGGCGCGGGGTGACGAAAGGGCAGAACCGGGAATATGGGTGATTGATCAAAACAGACTATGCGAGGCGGAAAATTGTGGTATAGACCAATTAAGGTAGGGGGCGGACTCGGCAAGGTTTAAATACCGACCGATTCACCCTACCGGATCATAAGATCGGGGGCCCTGCAGCTACCTACGGTCCAAACCTACCGTGGTGAGGGCCCTGACGCATTATTCTTCCAATAGCGGTGTAAGTTTGCGCCATCTGGTTTGTAAACAGAGTGCAGAAAAAAATAACGAACCTGATGTTACCGGTCTAAACCACCCGGACTAACTGGACCCATAGCGTCCACTTGGCTCCGCCCATACACCGAAGAGGGGATGGTCGTCGTACAAGACCGACCCGTCTTCCAATAAGCCATCATTTAGCGTAAGTTTTGTCCACACCTCTCTCTCTCTCTTCGCTTCTCCGTGCCGCATCCTGTGGACGCCACCGATACCGCCGGGTGCCCTCTGCTGGTCGAAGAAGCCCGTAGCGCATCCCCCCTCCGTGTAGGGCCTACCTAGCACCTATCCACCACCGGCAAGGTCGGCTTCCCCATCATGTACTACGTTGTACCTACCCGGCCACCCTTTACCGCTTGACTTTCTAATAACCCCCCCTTTAATGGCCCAGTATGCTCATGGATGCTTCTTAGACGTTTCATCCGCCATCCGCCGTACCCCGTTAGCTGCTCAAACCATCCTCCGCGGTTACACCGGGCTCTCACCGAATGGTCCATTATCGATTGTTCGAGAGCTTCGTTGGGCCCGCTAAGGTACTCACTGCCTAACGGACGCCACCCGAACGCCTGCTGCTTGATGAATATCCGTCACAAACTGACCCAATCCTTGACCAGTTGATTGATATTCACTTCCGCCATCCAACACTCCGTTTAGCCACTCTCCGCTGGTGCCACAGATGGCGACTTGGTCCACCCATCCCTTCCGCAAGCTAACAAATGGCCAGTGGCCCTCTTTTCGTTTTGCTTTTCGGTTAAGCCGACAAGCACTAAGGTACTCCTTTCCGCTACGCCTGGCTATGGCCAAAAGCCAATGTGACGTTACTGATGGGGGGCGGTGCCGTCCATCAGCCGGGCTCAGCCGCTCAATACTAACGGCTGTCTCCTAATGCACCCCTCTCCCACTCGGGAGATATGGGTCCGCATCACGGCTTAGCGCTAGGTGATGCTCTCACTAGGCGAGTGCCTCCGCTCATACGAAACACAACAACTTTGTGGAAACATGACTTTCATCTAGTCGAAGTCGTGCAAGCCATTTGGTCCGGCCTCGGAGTCAGCTTGGTGTGGTTGGCGTCGGCGGACATTCCCTGACCAAACCGTCCCCGACAGGACCTTGATCTGGGGTGGTGTGTTGAGATATCCAAATCACTCTAATGGCTTTATAGATGACCGCGAAGGGGATACGTCGTTACCTGATAACCCATTAGCGAGCACTCAAGCACAAAAGCAACAGTGGTCGATCCTCCATTGCAGCCACACACTTACATTCCCCCCCCCTGACAACTCTCACCTAGCCGCTTTGTGGCGACCAGAGGGAGGACCTTAGAGGTGATTGCAAGGGGGTACATAGTCGTGCAGTCGTTGGGGGTGTACCGCGTAACGACTTGGTTGGATGGTAACGCGGAAAAAGCGGCAAATAAATGAGGCCTGGATACCGAAACCCCCTACCGATTACGGCTAGCATCACCTCCTTCACCACCAGTCAGACTATGGGGCCGGGTTCGTCGTTCACTCCCGCCTTCCCCTAAACTATCCCCAAGTCCACTTTAGACACAACGGCCAGTTCGAGCCTCACCCGGTCAGCATTAGGTTGATTTGCGCTGCTCGGCCGTATTCCCCTAAGACCTCTTACACCCTCCATGACAATACGCATGTCCTTCCCCCCCTTTGGGACCGTGGGTTATAGCAACGAGTGATGTAATAAAGGTCCCCAGCCAATCTGTTATAAACCATTCAGCGATGACCGTACCCGCACCGTACCGAGCGATACAAGATGATCATGGGCTGTGTATATTAGTTGACCTCTTTACTAACAGTTGCCGTTACTAAGTGGTGACGACGCAGCGGTACGCCGCCTTAGGTCTTCCGCCAGGCGGTCGGGGGCATCGACCAGGCGAGTAATTTCCACCATGGCCTGGCCAGGGCACCGCTGAAACAGCCGTAGGACCTTCCGGCACTCAATTTCGTGCTCGTTGGGCACGCATTCGAACAACATGACCTCGTACACGGGACAAGAGCCACCCGCCGTCCCGGGTTTGCGTATCCGTCCCAAGGGGGTAGACGGCCCAGCCATGCTCGACATGCAGCTGCTTACGGTAGCGGAAGGGAATTGGCACGGTAAGGAGACAGTTGGTCAGCTGCTGATTTCTAAAGTGCGTGTGGAAGAGCCCGACGACCGGCGTGATGGAGCGCAAGCAAAGGGTCGGTTGAAGTTGCTCCGTGGGGCGGCAGGAAGGTGCGGATTACAACAAACCACCACGTATGGCAGGAATTGTGGGGGGAGCGAATGTTGAAATCCAGAAAAGCAGGGTGAGCGCTGGAAATAGGCAGGCGCCCCCTCCCCGCATTGGACGCTACGAGCCCACCGATAGTCAAAGCCGCAAGGACCCAGTGACCTCGGCGCTCACTCCGAGGAGACCGACTGGCGGTCTACATGCCCAGATTCCATGGGCCCTCGGGCTGGCAAAGCCTCACCACACCTCGCTTTACCTTAGTACCCGCAGTTGTACTCCTCCGTCGTCTGTTCCACTCGGCTTGTCCATCCTTTCATACTAATCTCCTCTCCCTATTTAGCACGATGGAAGACCCCCGCGCCGTTCAGCATCCGCAGTGCCAAGAGTGCGCCGAGGCCTTACTGGAGCGCCTGGACAAGGAACTACAGGAGGCTCAGCGAGAGAATGACTTTTACCAGCAGTGCTCCAAGCACATCCGAATCGATAACCTGTCGGTTGAGGAGCAGAAGCACATAAACGCCGAGATTAAGCAGGTAAGGGCATGTGCTGCCGGCGCCATCATTCGCTCAACCGACCGTAAGCGGCATCCCAACACACGGGTCCAGTTTGGAGTGCTGCGTACACCCCTTGGCAGCTGACAGACAATATCTTACAGCCAACCAACCCTAATCTGCACCATGCCCTTCCGACGCGGCCCCACTTAACAGCAAGCGGAACGCGAGAACGTTCTACTGGATACCATCGAGGACCTGCAGCGTCAGTACCAGGATGTGGTCGACGAGATGCGCGCTCTGGAGAAGGAGGAGACAGACCTGCGTAAGGAGGAGGATGAGTAAGTACGAATGTCTTCCAACGCTTAACAATGCTAGCGGTTAGAAGACAGAGGTATGGTCTACCGATGATGGCTCCCCGACCTCCTGCTCTATGCCCAATTTCCGCCCGCTGATATCTCTTGTCACCGCGTGTCCCCCCCCCGCACTAAAACGGTCTCCGCTCCCTTCGTCCTAGCTTCTGGAACCAAGAGAACCGGTTCCAAACCCACCTGGCGGACTTTCAGAACGAGCGTGGGACCATCAATCTCCAGTACGACCACCTTTCCAACCAGTTGATGACCCTGCAGCGCACCAACGTTTTCGACGACACCTTTCGTATCGTTTATGACCGACCGATCGCCACCATCAACGGCCTCCGACTTGGCCGTCTACCTTCACATTCAGTGCGTATCATGGTATAGTCATCGGCGAATTAAGAGGTTACCGAATTCGGCTAAGCCCCGTCGCTGCCTTCCTCGGTTTGCTACTAACCGTCTATGGTCACACCCTGGACTGCCACGCAATTCTATCAACCTCCCGCCCAATGCCGTACACCAGGTCGAGTGGACCGAGATTAATGCCGCTTGGGGCCAGACCCTCTTCCTTCTACATACCGTCGCCCGCCGGCTGAATCTGACCTTCCAGCACTACCGCCTTGCGCCGCTGGGCTCCTTCTCGCGAGTCGAGAAAACCGAGGACGACCACGCAAGTTACGAGCTATTCGGGTCAGGCGACTTCCACTTCGGCCAGCTGCTGCACAACCGCCGATTTGACCAGGCCATGGTAGCGTTCCTTAATTGTCTGCAACAGACAGGTGAGCGTATTCGCCACCTTGACCCGCGGCTGCAAACGCCCTACCCGATCCACAAGGACCGCGTAGGTGGCATGTCCATCAAGTTGCAGTTTGGCCAGGAGGAGACGTGGACCAAAGCGCTCAAGTATACCTTGGTCAACTGCAAATGGGCCCTGGCCTTTGCTGCCTCGCACACCCCGTCCGTGCATGGGCCAGAGGGCACGAGCTAGCCCTAGTCACGCTGGGTTGGGGCTACGTTGCATCACTGGCATTTCATCGCCGTACCACCATATCCCATTTCTCTTTCGGCTCTAATATCTGTAATGTACACTTTAATTCACATGTCCGCGAGAGAGTCGGGCTTCGAACCAGCAAGGTCGTTCGATATGACCAGTGAGGCAGTATCCCAAGTGGGTTTGGACGTTTGTCGGCTCTAGCAGCCAATGTGTCAGGAGGTCCCCTCGCCATTGGACCCGGGCCGCCAGCGCACGGGATCCGTCACGGAGTAGTAGAGCGTCGAGTTGCGCGGGAAGTGGTACATGCCCGTAGCAGGGTCGAAGCAAGGACCACGCTTTTGTCGGGCGGCCAGCAGCATTGAATTCCAGTTAGACGTGTTGGCTAGGGCCGCCGTGAATTCCGGTTTCTCTGTAGTGGGTGAGTAGGAGGAAAGAGGGTGACACCACAGGGAGTATTTCATCACGGTTAGTTCAATACTGTTGGCCGAACGCGTAAATATCCAACCGCTGATCCCTCCATCCAGCATGGATGCTAGTATTAAACAGCAAGTCGTTGAGAGGGGCCCCATAGACATGGGTGTAGAAAAAAAAGGTGGGGGCTGCCAGCACCATAGCTGACCTGGGTACGTGCGAATGCGTGTTTCGCATTCGGGTGACCGAAATTACGTACCGATTGGTAACTCGATTTTGACTGTCGCAGCCGGTCCCGACAGACTCGAAGGATGAGTGGATGGTAACGCCGGTTTGGCCATCGTGAAAAGACAGGCGACGGAGCGAGAGTAAAGGGGAAAAGAGATAAAGAGAACAAACAGGGCCTTGGTCATACCTGACCTTTTGATGGGCCTACAACAGGTGAATTGGGCCTACTAGAAAGTGGGGTGGACCAGCCTATCACATCGACTCCTGTCCCCGCTAAATTCTCCCCCCCCCGCTGTGTATCTCACAATGGCCGTCCAAGTTCAAGTCAAGGTGGTATACAGCTTGCTTTCAAACCACAATGAGAGCGGACTACCAGACGCTCACCAATTGGACTAGCCAGTTCCCCTCCCATGTCCACCGCAAGAACTTTTTGTGACAACCCCTCGTCTCCACTTTGTTGCCCTTGACGACGGTGCCGCCCCTCAATGTTATAGGTCACGCCCTTACGAAAGGGCCTTTGTACCTCAGCACGGCTACCTATTTTCCAGGTCAACTCACCGTTCATTGTCCCGGGTATACAAAGGATACTATAATGGTTGACCAGGTCTACCACTCCTTCCCGTGCGCTCCAAGTCCGCCCTCTCTGGCCGTGGTCCAAATGACTGCATTGGCAGTATCTACGTGAAATTATAAAAGTCTGGCAATGGACTCCTTGAGTCGCCATCAATTATCTCAACGTCGCACACTCTCCGTCTGACATTAACCTTGCACCGCTCTTCACCCGCGAACACTTCTCTCTGCATTTTTCATTTTACCCATCTCCTACCATTATCTGACCTCCCTCTCGGCACCTCCGCTCTTGACTCCACACTCAACTCGACTGCTGAAGACCCTGTCATGATGTATCACCTTCGCGCCTTACTTATCACCCTGGCTGTCCTCCTGCTTCTCCACCCCACTGCCGGACAGCCGACTGTCAAAGTACACCCCACAACCAGCAACACTAGTTCCAAATCCGCGGTAGGGGAAAAAATTTCATCTTTCTACAACCAGGCGAAGAACAAAATCAAGAGTTTGGGAAAGGACCCGGTAGCCGGCAGTAAGCCACCGAAAAACACGCCCTCTCTCTTAGATCGGACGAAACAAGGACTCCAAAAGATCAGAAACAAGCTGCCCAAGAAAATGTCCAAAGCCCCTCAGCAAGGTACGTCCGATAGTACAACGGGTAGCAAGCCACCAGCAAGCAGCGACGAAATTAAAAGAATAAGCTTACAGAGCGTGCAGAGCCACAAAGTCGCCTATCATACAGTCAATATTACGCCTCAATCGGCTGTGATAGAGCATATCAAATAAAACCAGAGCACGCTACGTCCCAGAACCGATAATTATCAGCCTAAATATTCTATTGGTACTGTTCCCGACTGGCCGGCCCAACCATGATCCGAATAAATCATCTTCTCTACCTTGCTCTTTTCCGTGATCCATACCATGGCAGGTCGGGTAGACCTAGTTGGTGACCCGTAAAAGTACTCTGCAGGAACGGTAACCATCGAGGCGCCGACTAATTTAATTCAGCTCAACCATACTTCATGATCGTCAAATAGAGATGAGCTGGTAGAGCTAGAAGTGAATATATAAAAAAAAATGCAACCGGCCCATATGGCAGCAGCCATGGTTAGCGACGGCACCGCTCCGCCATCCGGCAGCACACGTGATCTAGGCCTACCACTGCTAGCACCTCTGATGGGCTTAGGCCTCCTTCCACGGGTATTCAATGGTGCGGTCTTTACGCCGCCAGACCTTCTTCTTGTTACCCTTTTCCATGTGGACAGCCCAGGACTCAACACAGTGCTGCTTCTTGAACTTGGGGATGAAGGCTGGGTCCCACAACTCGCTGGCGATACCCAGGTCCTTACAGCACCGCATGAGGGCGTTGGATTTACAACCCTCGCTCGCGGTTGCCAACCCGTTGGCCGCGTCGAAAAAGTCCTGCTCGCCGCGGGCCTGGGACACGAACCGACCCAGACCGATGAGGGCGTACTCACGTGAGATGGTCCGTTCGGTGATGGTGTGCGGTCCTCGCGGGACCAGCCCCCATCCGCCCGGTCCGAGCGACCGGTTAAGGATCCGACGGTACTTGATTTCCGGAAGGTACACGATCCCGTCCGGCTTGATCTCAATGTCCGTCGGCGCCAAGGGGGCTAACAATACCTTGGCAATGTGTTCGGGGAAGGCCTGCGCCGAAAGCCCATCGTAGGAGGTTCCCCATGCCGAATTATCCTCTCCCTGTTGCTCCAGTGCCCGTAGCTGCTGGATGACTTCCGCCTGTAGCTCACTGGGGGTCTCCTCGCTGGGAGTGGCCTCGAAGGCCACCGCTGCCGCCGGGGACGACTTCGTCCCGGACTCGGTTTCCGCGGCAGTCCCTACCGACGGCTTGGGCACTACAGTTGGCCGCGCGGCGGCAGGAGACGGTGTGTACGTCTTCGAGGCATTCCCAGTTCTAAGAATTTTGGTCTACGGGGGAGTATTGGACAGAAGGTGGTCGTCGCAGCAGCGTACACAATTCAACGGTTATATGGGGAATAAATATATATAGATACATATATACAATGAATTAGTCCAGCGGTCCGTGTGGCCTAGGAGTTGTACCGTAGCAATTACTCGACCATGGGCAGTCGACCTGAGAAAGTCCAAGAGAGAAAGAGAGGATTCGTAGCGTGGGCAGATCCGCCCAGGCGTTCACGACCGGCGCCACCCAATGGGATTCACTTACATAGTGGCGAACGCAACGCTGCGAGAACAGAGAGGCGTGGCGCAGCATGGTGAAACTGGGTTGCTAAACGAAAGGGAGTCCGCGCGAACGAGTTGGCAGAATTCGGAAAAGTGTGACTGAATTGAAGAATTTTAAAAGGGTAATCGGGTCAGCGGAGTTGGTAGAAGGGATGTGGCCAATGCGCCAACATCCACTCTGCCATACTAACTGGAATGTCTACCACGTTGAGGTTCCCTGGCTATCACTGCAGCTGCTTTTTAGCTGCAGTAAATATGTGGCCAGGGCCTGAAGGAGCGGCGTCCTTTTTCGTGCTACAACTAAGGACCAAGCTCTATGTAGGGCCAATCATTCTCCTCTACAAGACTTGACAGCTTGCATTTTACCATGCCAATACCTACATAATAGCTTGGATATAGGGTGCTCGTTTACTCTGCAATTTGGAAAGTAAAAAAATAAAACGATCGCCACAGAGAGCAGAGGTGCTCTTCAGCAACCGATGAATTGTAGTGGCTCATCCGGACCGCCACGGGGTGTGACGCGCAAGTAACGGAGGTCGTAACGACCATGGGTATGGATACATAACTTCGGGGGTGTATTGGAAATAGCGTGGGCCTACAACAATAAACCCTGAAATCCAACCAAAATGATGAAGATGGCCTACATCAGCAATTTATGTGGTGCCAGATAAGCAGCCGGTAAAAATATAGAAAAACAGAGTCGAGGCCCGCACGGCAAATGGCTTAGCGGTCCTCGGCCCACTCGTTCTCGAGGCGGATCTGTTCCTCTTCCTCGGGCGTGAAATCCGCTGGGATATTGAAATGACTGCGGATTTCTTCGGGGGTCTTGCCTAAGTTGCATACAGGATAATGGTTGCGGAGGGGGGGAAGGCGGGGAATATTGGAGTCAGTTTTGGTGATTAAAAATGGGTAGGGGAGCTACGTGCACCAACGTTGACTCGCACGAGACGAGGCATGGCGCTACGGGTCATACGTAAGCGACCACCACGTACACTACATACTGCTGCAGCAAACTTACCCTTGATCATGTTGGCCACCGTTTTGCACCCCAGATCGAGGAGGGGCTTAATGTCGAGATAGTTGGCGGCCTTTCAGCATCGCCAAGAGATTGGATCGTGGGTTTGCGTAGGGTAGGAGGAAGTTAGCTCGTCATAGGAGCCCTGGGGTAGGCAAATACTCAGAGTAGCCATAACTGGGAGTGGATTGGGTACGCCTAACTTACCAGAATCAGCTCGTAGAGCAGTTCGAGGTCGACCTCGATAAACTTGGCATCCCAGGTGTCAATGATAGGGTCACGACGGGGGCCGTCAATATCGTCGTCACTGTCCTCACCGTCGTCCGGCTGATCGTCAACATGGTGCTTAAGATATTCAATAATCTGTCGGCAGTTGGGTAAACGGTGGCATATTGAATAATAAGGTACTTAGGCAAGAAGACGGTGTGAGACGCCGTTGCTCGGAATAGCCGAACCTCAGCATGTATGCAACAATATTTGAGTTCCAAGTCCTTGCTTTAGGCACCACTACCTATAGTGATAAGTGCGACATGTAAAGCACCAGACCCGGCTCTTTCGAAGACGGGATACCGAAGCAGAGAGGAATGGGGAACCTTCAGTACTTACTTTCTCGAGTACCGAAGCACTGATGTTGTCGAGCTTTAAGGGGCTGTTACCTTCCGCCCCAGAAGCCAGCGCGGAGTCGATGACGCCGGCCTTAGAGACCACCTTCCGGTCTACAGTGACGGTCTGACCGTCGCTGGTCAGAATTTGCACGGTTGACATGACGAAGAGGCTTGAAAATCGGGACTAGGTGGAATCGAGAGCTACGCGAGAAAGTCTGGAATTATAGGTAATGAGGTGATGTTTTGATAAAGTGAAGTGAGAAAAATGGCACCAGGTCACATGGGAGAGTTGCAATGTGTAGTCGGAAAAAGATGCAGCGTAGGGATGGAGGGTGGGACCATAGGGAATGAGAGGAAACAAGGCAGAGGATGGATAAGGTTGGATGTGTGTGGGGGAGGCGAGTGTGCAGAGGAGGAAGAGAATGGCCGGTGCAGGGTCGCGAGTGCACTGGCTACGATTGGAGAGCGCGTGCTGAAGTTGATATGCTAACCCGTTCACCCTGTCCACTACTGAGTGCTGAGGCGGAAGACATGTCTTTGGATGGGGAAAGGTGTTATGAAGTTAGGTAAATGGTGAATATGAAGGGCCTTCTGGCCGAATTAACTTTGAGAGTGAACCGCCTACATATAGCATAGGCTGCGGAAACGCTTACGTTTGACCAGTGAGCTGGCATGGGCTACCACATTGAGCTTCCAACCTGGATAACCATGTTTAATCGACGCAAGGCAACCGTGGCTGACAGAATTCGGGTGTACCGAATATCTATAAGATGCTGTGAAAGACCGGCAATCTTCCACTCAAGAAAACCTGACAGGTCCAAACCCCCCCTCCCATGGCGCAGCATTCACCCTTACAAGACATCAACCATCCTAAAGTTCACATAACTCTCGCCAGTCAACTGAAGGTGGTTTGCTCTGCTGTAAGGCGGGGGGCGTTGTATAAGTGCTGTGCATTTGACGGGCCCTGGATCCAGGTCGGGACAAGTGGGCCTTCTCCACCCTCGTTTGATCTTAAACTAGCCAAGTCCGGCCAGTATAGTCGTACCTAGCTCACAGGACATAGGCGACCGGTACGGACCGATAGCAGTCGGACAACACCCTAGCACCTAGGACTTGCGACGGTGCAACTTCCGAGGCCCTTCATTTAGCAGCATTGTTGAAGCAGGGCTATCGTAATCAAACTCGATTCCGAACATTGGAGGTGGCGGTTTTTCAGCCACTCGGTTCCTGGTCGCCTTTTATTACTTAACCCTACCCCAGAAGCACCGGTTGGAAAACCATAATGCCATGCTTCCCTCATTTACCTGTTCTTTAACAACCGGTGAAGTGGCGCCACATGCTAATAATAATGTGAGAGCCAAAGGGATACTGGGACCCGGTCATTTCTCCGAGGCCCACCAATCCCTAGCTTGAGATGGTACATTCGTACTCTACCTGCATAGGCGTTGCTTACTAGATACATAACCAACACGTATGGGTTGCGGCAGAACAGGCAAGCAACACATTCGCACCCGTCCTTTGAAACCTTCACCTTCGGGATCAGAGAGTCTATCATATATATATATATATATGAGCAGCTGGCGAAGCAAGAGTACAGTGCATGGTTAGTGACCTGGTTTTACTACTAACACTCAAAATTATCTGTGCGCAACTGGTAGTGTCGGATTAAACTACTGTTATTAGCAAGCCAGTTCGCGCCATGCGATGATGGATAGACGCCACTAGTGTGCAGTATTTGCGGCGCGTGTCCCATAAATTTGCGCTTCGATGGAGGCAAATTATGGATTTAATGAGCCAAGCCGTTTGTGCCAATGAACATACGGCAAATTGAGAAATTTTAGTAGAATGGTAAAGTGTCGGGCCTATTAGTACGTGGTCTCACAGCAGGCAGCAGTTATTCCGTCCATTTCTTAGATGAGGCTTCTCTGCCCAGCCGACTCACCTCTAGGGTGCCTCCCCTCCATTACATCGCATGGAGAGTGGCCCGAGTAGCTTTACTTTTGTCACATCTTAGCCCGGCGATAACAGGATCAGAAAGTTTTTTATGGACCTGGTGGGGAACAGCCTTTGTGCTTGGCACTTCACCCACAGATTCTGGTCAGCTATAGTAGTGGCCTTGCACTTTTCAGCCTTGGCAGGCACCAGACTACCACCACCATCATCCCGGGACTTTATACACTAGAACCACCCCGGAATCTCACCATTGGCCCAGGGGCTCAAGAGGATGGTGGTGTAGTATATACACGAGGGTTGAGAATACGATATAAAAGTAAAGGAGTCTATGGCAGCCTGCCATTTATTGAGGCGGCTGGTGGACAGATAGGATATTTTCATTCCGTTTTTGGCTTTCAACCGTTGATACAAAATAACAGCAGTGATGAATACATCATAGATAAGCAGCAGGGAGAAACACGGCATGAAGGAGACGAGGACACTGAAACTCTCTATCCGAAGGAAGACTAATCGTAGCATAACGCATCAAACGGCGCAGGCGACTTCGCTGGACTCGGCTTATCGTCATCGTACCGAATCAAGGTGAGAGGTCGCTGTTGAGGTTGCGATCATAAGCTGGCGATTATTTCGACCACAATAATCATCAATGGTTGTGAATATTATCCTCGATCAACTATCAGCCCAGCCATCAATGGCATTGACCTAGGCTGGTATGGCAAGTAGCGTCTACCTGGCACTGTCAGTGCAGCTCAAGGACTTGGCGCCAGCAACAGCAACAGGCGCAACGCAGGATCCACTCGTTCTGGCGCAAAATGCGACGATGCATACCGGTTGGCCACAGCCCGTGCAAACAACGCGTCACCTAAGACGCCCAGTTAGCGAGTGGGTAGCGCATAATGCCCATTTCAGCAGGCACAAAACAAAATCTGCTGCTATGCGAACACCTCTGCAAAAAACATTAGACAAATAAACTCTGTCACCCCAAACAACTTTGACTGCTAGACATTTGTGTACGGGACCTGTCAGCGGGCTGTGCATAACCCAATTCGTATTACGTAGTCAACAAGAAACATTGAGATGAGAATGTTCCTAAACTAATCTTTAATCCAACAATGCCTCGGCTCGTATATGAAACGGATACCGAGACCAATGTACAAGCCAGCCCATGGGCGTTATTTCCTAATGCCAAATACCGGGAGGAGACCGATTGCCAGCGGCCGCTTCCAAGCGGTTTACTTGCACCGCTCCCCCCCCCTCTCCGACCAGGTCCTGACTCTGCTCGGGCGCTCCCGATGGTTTAGCGTGCCTCGAACTGGACCATACGTGCGGTACGCTTCTTGTACAGCACGCGGTGGCCACACTCCCGACAGCGGATAGGCTCGCGGGGCTTGATTTCGTTGTTGGAGCCACATTCTGGACGTTGTTAATTGAAGGGGGGAGTAGTCACTTATTGAGGTGGTTAATAGCTATGAATAGGTCGCGAAATTGGTGTAGTGGACGGAAGACCCTTTAAAAAAGACCACGCTTGAACTCGGACAAGGTAAAATTCTTGCTTCCACACCACATCAAGGCTACGCGTTGGCATTGGTCAAAGGTATCAACTCTCAGCGAATATAAAGGTCAATAAGGAGGACTTACCCGCACACAGGTAAGGCATAGCTAGCGGCTGCTGGATAGTGGTGACACCAGGACCTTGGGGGAAAGACGACGGCTGCTGCATGGTGATGGATGGGAGTTGGTTCGGCCCAAGATTGACAACGAAAAGAACAGGAAAATACTGGTAGAAAGTGAATGGAAATGTGGAAGGATGGCTGCGTTGGGAAAATTGTCACTCATAACCACATTCCAACCGGCTAGGGTGTCAGCAAAGGCGTTCGGCTAGCTGGAGGCAGAGTGTACGGTTTTTCAATAATACTGCCAGGATAAAGACAAAAAAAAAAGAACAAGTGGTAGGCCTAGGCTTCCGGTACACTTTGATTCCTGTGTTCGCCATAACTCATGGTCACCTTGGTGGTGGGGGGAGATAGGGTGCTGCCGAATAAATCCCCACCCTTTGGCCGCCGTATTCACACAATTGGTAAACGAACTGCAGCCAAGTGGCAATCACGTGATACAACATACCGAGGCGGATATGACGCTTAATGCTGGGCCCACCCTTTGACCCTTTGGCGACGAACCATAGCTTCGGACGCGACTGATTGGCGCGACTTACCAGGCGGCAGGGCCGACCTTAGCTACGGCTTCAGCTCGCATGCCACGTCCAAGGTTCTGCAACCTACTTGTCCTTGAATCTCCGCCATCCGACCCATCCGTCCATTACTTGCAGTGACTTCCCCAGCTCATACCCACCGACTACTGACCGTACCCCCCCGCCAGATTTCCGAAATTGTCGTCGTCGGCATCAGGTTAACGTACCTAGCGGCCAGAAAAGCGCTTTCCCTCGACTAGCGGAGACCACCCATCCCTTTCCTGCCGGCTGTACCAATAGCGCCATGAACCACCCTCCAGCCCGGCCGTCCACGGTAGTACTCGGTAAGTTGAAGCCCTGACTCCAAAGCTCGTGGGAGGTGACTCACGAACGACCTTCCCTGGGCACGCCAATCCTGACTGGTACTTTAATCCTGCACCACTTGCATCTCTCTTTATTCGGAACCTATCGTACCGTAACCAGTGGGCAACATTCCCTTCGAGTATGCCGAAGAACAGCTGATTGAAATTTTCAAGGCCGCGGGCCCCGTGGTTAACTTTCAGCTGGTGTTCGATCGGGAAACCAGCAAGCCCAAAGGGTTCGGTTTCTGTGAGTTCTTCGACGTGGAGACGGCCCAGAGTGCCGTGCGCAACCTACGGGACTATGAGGTTGGTGGTCGTAAGCTCCGCGTCGACTTTGCTAACCCGTCTATGTGCCGCCGCTACGGCTTTGACGTGCGTGGCGGACCCGTTGATGCCGGGCACGCTGACCCATCGGGTATGGGGGGCGGTCAGGTAAGTTTCATGCGCGAATTGGATAATGGGAATCATTGAAATCGCATGCAAAGCGCGATATTTTCGGCCACGTGCCGGTTCAGTCCAAGTATAGCACTCTTATCCCGGGTCCAGTTGTTTATTTTACCCCTCATGATGCTCCTCTTTTATTTTCTATATTCTCACTTCACAGGCCCGCGGCCCCGCCCCCAATATCAACCCGATCGTGGCCTTCAACAGCGTTGCCGCTAGCAACCCCAACATCTCGGCCACCGACGCCATCTCCAAAACCTTGGCCTCAATGTCGCAACCGCAGCTCCACGATCTCCTGGCCTACACACGAGTAAGTACTGGGTCGACCCGACGGTGACCGGCCACATGATTGCGTGAGCTGACTGGGTCTTCTTAAGGAGGCGAAATGCCTGCGTTACCGAGTGGATTAACTTTGTGGCATGACGGATTTTGATGCACTAACCACTCCAAACGGTCTGAACCTGCTATACCTCCCCGGTGAATTTGACAGAACCTGGCGTTGACCCAGCCTGACCAGGCGCACTCGTTGTTATCATCCAACCCCCAGTTGACCTACGCTTTGTTCCAGGCCATGTTGATGCTCGGTCTCATTGATCCCCAGGCGGTCCAGGTAGGTCATGGTGGCTGAACGTCGACGAAGGCTACGCCTTTAGACCCGACTGGCTTGGAGCTGACCAACGCCACTTCAGATAACTGTAACAATTACTTAATTAATGCAATCCTGCCAACTTTCGTCACATCACCTTACCACCTGCCTTGCAACGCCAACCGCGAAACACACGTCCCCGCCTTACAGCAAATCATGCAGTCCCAGCAGCCGGCGAACCCGCTACCGCCACCACCGCCGCCGATGGTACCCAATGTCCCTGGGGTGGCAGCACCAGGAGGAATCCCGGCTGGTAACCCGCTGCTTCAGCAACAGGCCTTGCTGGCCCAGCTCCTGACCTTGCCCCCGCAAGAGGTGGAAAGATTGCCGCCTGCGCAGAAAGAACAACTCCGGCTTCTAATGGCCCAGGTCGCTGCAGCTCAGGGCAGCCAGCCAGGCGGGATGCCACCCCAGTAATCATTGTAGTAGTGGCGGAAGTGGCAGGTTAAAAAACTCTCAATTAGACCAATCCTAGCGGGCCTAATCACCGAGGAAAGCAGTACCTTCAGTATTATAAACTCTTTTTTCACGCTAGCATTTCCCAGGCTGTTGTGATGTATATGGGTCGGTGTTCCCTTCAGCCCTGTTGAGACGGAGTTTTCATCTGGTTGGGGTAGAATGAAGCCCCACAATGATGGGTAAGTACTTTGGACCCCTGACACTAGGCTCATCCTAATATTAGACTACTATGTGCGACCAGTTAAGGTTGTCTGTCAGCCGTGGTTTTGGCAGCCTACACTTTCCATCCTTAGAAGGGCGACGAAGGACGATCGGGTATCCGCTACACCTTACCGTTACCGCGATCCGAAGACAAGACCACATTAGAGCGATCAGTACTCTAACCATACTCGGACAGATAGTCAGACCCAAACCGGGTCCCGAAGACCGCCCTGCACCCCGGTCAGAAGCGGCCCTATGTAACTCTTTAGGGCCTCTGATGACTTTGGAAGACCCTTCTTGGCCACATGAGGTAATTACCCAAGGCTCAGATTAATTACAGCTGCCTCGTCCCTAGTTGGACGCTTTGGGGGAGCTAATCACTACGGCCAGCCTTTAAGTTGAGCATAGGCGCACTACCCAATTCTGCGCATCCCTTCGGCAATACTTTAATCCAATCGGCTCTGGCCAAGTGTAGCATCGGTGTGATCCAGCAGCAGGGGTATCGTGGATTGTCCGGCAAAATACCCGACGGAGCAGCTCAGGGCGGAGGTGGGTTAGAATTTACCGGTTAGTTTCAATACGCGTGCAGTCGCGCTTTGAACACCACCCGAGGAGGTACAGAAGTATGAATCAAACGCCACACGATGTAGGGGTGATATCCGTTAAGACCGACTTGTCGGCTGAATACCCAGCGGGAGGAGGGCCGGCCTGAACAGATTAACGTTTTATGGGGTAAGTCGGACTGGCGCTAGCGTCAAACCACCGATTTACAGAACCGCTTCATATTGGGTAAGAAATGGTGAAGTAAGGGCGGAGGCCGCTACGAAGGATGTCAGCCACATCCTTGTCACCCAACTTTATTTGGGCTCCCGTACTCTTACGGCAGGAAAAAAAAGAGGAAGACAGGATCCCTTAGCCAATATCGGATAGATAGTGCCATAATTTTGCTTTACAACGTTACCGCCGACTTGCTCTACATGACCGATAGCCGGGCTGCCTCGACAAGGCTCGCTAGTTCTTGTCGGTGGAGTACGCCGTGCAGGACGGCGGCGCCCCCGTCTCGAGTCCCTAGGACAAACGTGGAGGTGCGACTAATCGGGCTAACCACGGTCGCACGATGCTTACTAACGTACACTCGCCCTACCAAAAGTCGCAGGCCAGCCCTGTGGCCACGAGGGTTAGACCACCAGTTTGATGACTTGCTGGCCACTCTCCATTCTCCACAGTCGTCACTGTCCCTTTTTTTCTTTTATTTTTCATCAGAACTCCTACTTTAGGCAAGCGAGGAGTGACAGGCGCAGGTCACTCCAACAGTGTACATTCACACTCCGCTCCCCTAAAAACAAGCAGGTGTGGAGCTAGAACGCCTTCGAATCAGCCCACGGGTGGCCACCTGCAAACAACCAACCCCTCGCCATTTCTATCCCACTCTCATTCCCGTGTTCAGGGAGGGGGGGGGGATCTAAACTCAGGGACTCCTTCCTTGCCAAACCCACCCGGATGGCCCGCCCGGGCTTGTGCATGGGTAACGCCATATCCCAGCCTAGAGTATCAAAATAGGGAAACCAGGGTAATGGGGCTAGAAGCTGTAAACATACCGACCTGATGGAAGGCGCTCTTTGATGCGCGGCGGTTAATGGAGCAGATGCAATGCAAGGAACCCGCGACATAATCATTATTAGACGCCACCAACTGTAGCCGGACCTGAAGGGGTCAGCGAAAGGCAATGCAGGCGAGGGGGGTATTAAAAAAAAGGCCAAGGGGGACGGAGAGTCCGACCCTGGGGCATAAATGAGCAATATCTGTGTTCAAGAACGGAGACTCTGTTTCTAAGTAGTGGAGAGCTGGGGGTCCTAGCCCTTGTTTTCGCCCAAAAGCTTACGGTTGAGCAACAGATGGGGACGGGCTGTATAGTCGAGGTGGCTTTATATCGACCCGTATTGAGTGGTAGGATGGCGGCGTTGTCACATTGTCGATTAAAGCAGACGCTGAGTGGGAATCAATATACACCACGCTGTCTCTTGCTAGTGCAGTTACTGCCTCAGACCAGCGAGTCTACTGGGCCGCGGTCTTACGCAGCTTAGCAACCTCATTACTGACGAAAGGAGCTCCCTCAGTACGCCAGGTAACTCGGTCATCAGGTGGTGGCAGTGGACCTTGACTGGTGCCGAACGAGTGGAGGTGGAGCAGGAGAGGGAGGGGGCGATCATGATGAGTGATGCAGGCGAATGGCAACGACGGGTCCATCCTACAGGGATCGACCGCCGGCGGTAGCACAACTGACGAGTGCTGGAACGACAGGTGTGAGTAAAGGCCCGGGTCGCTTAAGGTGTAACGGTCGGGAGGGAAGAGTCAGGCCGTGGATATGAGCGCAGGCCTGGAATGTGGACGCGTGCCTCCCGGCGCACCCTGAAAACACTTAGCCAAACCGCCGCCCATCCAGGCTGGACAAGTGTGGGATGCACGACAAATTACCTAAACGGGGAGCAAGCAGCCACACGCTTGGCCGGCTATTCTCTCAAAATTACAAGGCCTCCTCCGCCATAGGCATGTTTCCAGGGCGCCCCCGTATTCCCCACTTTCCCACCTGAGGCTGGACGCTGCCGAGCAATCGCCCACAACGACGGCGTATCGCACCCTCGGGCCTGGAACGGTGTCAACCGTCTCCTCTCCTGGCCCCGCGTCTCGTTCGCCTTTTACGGCCAGGCAGTTGGCCAGTGGTTGCCAGGAAGGAAAGATCCCCCTCGCGACCTGCCCTTTTCAGTCATCTGTGCTCGCCCAGTAGCCATGTCTCTACCCCCCCTTTCTCTCGCCCACGATCCTGCCCGTCGCGGTTTTTGATTAATATATTCCAGCTGACCAGTCTGCGCCGTCCGTCTCCACCACCTCTCCTCCCTCCCACTGCCTATGTGCAATCCCCTTTTTGCGACTCTCCACACCAAGCCAACGTTATCAACGGCCTCACCAGCGGTGTGCCCGGTTGACTCTCTTTTCCACTTCTACGCTTCCTCTCAATGTTGCTCTAGTATCTGTCCACCTGCTTATAGTTTTCTACCCCGTTCCTTACCTTCTTTAATACGCCACGTCCTCCGGCTTCTCTGCTCGAGTGCACCCTCTCCACCTCAACCGACTGGTTTTTTTTTTTGCCAACCTGTGCGCAGCCGGCTCTTCGCCGCTGACTTTAGCCCCGACTCTTTTGACCCCCTGCCACACCGGGCCCAGCGCTCAACCCTCGCCACCGGCTTTGCTCTTTTCACTTGGCTAGATTACCCCATCTCTACGTTAGGTCCGTGTACCCCCTCCCCCCGGAATCCCAACCAATAGGCTGTGGACCAAGAGAGATTGCGCGTCCTGGTTTCCGTCCAACCACCACTCCGCACCCGCCTATTTTTTGTCTCCGCAGGCCACTTCGTCCCACACTCCTGATTTTTTTTCTCGGCCGGGTGCTATTCGGGGTGTGAACCTGCCCCCTTCTAATAGTACGGCCCCGACATTGCTTCTTTTTTTTTGAAACTCCGCCGCGGAGGTGCAGCTCTCTGTTTAGTAGGATACTTTTCGGCTCATCGTTCAGTTTCCATCGTAACCAGCGTCGTCTCTCCCCGTCACCACCTCGTCACCCGTGCAGGTAAGTCCACTGCTCCTTAAGCCGATCATGCGCGCCTAGGATTTATGGCCCACAGCCAAAGTTAACTGCGCCTCGTCTCAAGGGGGCGATAAATCCAACAGGGCGTGTGAGGCAGTGGATAGGAAAGGAGTTGGGTACAAGCGGCCGGACAGGGCTGACGAGAAGAGCGGGTGGCATCTTAGTCGGGCCATGTTGGTTTAGGCCCGTGGCAGTTAGGCAGTGTGTGCCTTGACTCTAGCAGAGCAAACCTGAATCCCCCAGATGGTGACCTAGCCTTCGCTGCGTCATTTACGGGGGTAGCGCAGCTGCGAGCCACATGCTTCCACACTGCTGCCTCCCCCTTCCAGGCCGCTCCTACCTCCTCCCGCTTGAACAGCCACTACCCGCCAGCTCACCTTGCACCCTTCCTACCGCTGTTGGCACAGGCGAGCGCTGGGAGCTGGCCGCCGTCTTCTAAACGACCCCTGCTTTGCGAACCTGTGGTCGACAACCGTGACATGCCTCGGCCGATCAATATCGACGTCTATATATTCACGACCGGGCCCAAGGACTCTGGGAGGAAAGATAGCTCAGCTCATTAGAATCAGGTCCGTCATTGATCACCCATCACTAACCCACATAATTTTCATTCATGTTAATTCTTTGCTGCACTATATATATCTATATTCCCTCTACCAGGCCATCAGGTATCCCCCTCCTCTACTGTGTACAATAACGCCCCACACTGCTCAGTTCACTGCCTGTCACCACATTACCAGTCTGCTACCCCGATGCCCCTCCATCCGCACTCGCCACATTACACCTCCACCCAGTCTCTGGGGGCCTACCACTCTGGCGACTACTCCGCCCTAGGTAAATCTCCAAGCCTACCGGGCTCCGCCGCGGCCGTTCAGCCTCCACCTAAATCCCGGTGGGGACTCGGATCCCGGCGTTCAAAGCCCTCGTCCCCAGCCTACCCGCCGGACAGCTTCATGATGAACGGTCCCGGGTACGTCAAGACCAATGGGCCGGCTCCTAGTCGGGTCAAGTCGCTTTTCCAGCGTAACAAGCAGCCCAAAACCTTCACTTGTAAGGGCATCAGCAGCAGCGACTATTTCGCTGCCAACCACAATTCCACCGACCTCAGTGACTCGGCAGTGCCGACCCCGCCGCCGAGTGAATCCGCTGGGTCCCCACAAGATACCATCGCCCCAACGCTGGCCCGGCAGCTAAGCAACGGTCGTTCACGTAGCAACACGCAGCCCCCGCCGATGGTCAGCCCGCCGGTGTCCCCGTACTATCCGCCGCCTCCGCCCAGCCCGGCCCTGACCCGGTCCGCCGAACCCGACTTCTCAGTCATCACCCTGCGGCGGCGGATCCCATTGAGCAGTCTACCGGCCCCGCTTCCGCAGTCCGGCCAGCCCCTTCTGCGCAAGCCTGCCGAGTTGACGGCGCGCCAACACCGTAACATCGACCTCACCGAAGCTCTCCCCGACTCAGCGCCCTCTCCACGCGGCTCGGCGTTTCCCGACCACATCATCCCGGCTGCTGACGGTTCTGGCCCCGGCCGAGTTGCTTCCCTGCTCCGCCGTGTGGGTTCGGTGAACAATGTGCGCACTTCCGCTCTGCCGACCTCATCCGCGCCACTCGCCGTCAACACGGCCGTCCGCCCCACTGTCACAGCGGGTGTGGCCCCGATTCCGCAGGGATTTAAAGAAGGTGACGATATCCCGCTGTCCGCCCTCTGGAGTATGATGAAAGGTTCAAATTCCAACCCCAACACCTTGCCGAAGAGTCCACTTCGCCTGCCCCGCACCCCTCGATCTTCCACCGATTCGCACCGATCCAACCTCAACATGTCGGCCGCCAGTCTGCACACGGGCACCAACGCCAAACCCCCTGGTCTCATTCCGCCTGGGGGCCGCCAAGGCCTCGCCCCATCCTACTCGGGCTTAGCAGCTAATTCATCAGGCGGACCGGGACCACCCCCACTCTCTACCCATCTGGCCCCACGCCAGATTGCCCACATGGCACGGCCGCGGGGCCTCCGTCCGGCAGAGTCCGCTGCACCTGCCCTGGCCACCCCGGAAACCTCACCAACTCAGCTGGTGGCCCCGGATTCTTTAGAGTCCCCCATTTCGCCGGGCTCACCCACGCCCGCCGACCGCGCCACAGCCGCCATCACCGCCTCTGCCCGGCGGCGCGCGCACTCCCGGCCCGTGCCTCCGCCACTGACCTTGCCTACCCCTGAGCAGGATTTCCACCTTTCCTCGGCCGGACCCTTATCAGCCCCGTTTGCTCACCCTGGCTATGGGGCCACCCTGCCCAACGGCACCATGATGCCCGAGTTGCCCGATACCGCCGTGACGCTCTCCTCACCGACTTCTAGTCTGCGCAGCCGGCCCTCCATTTCGTCCGCTGCCTCCACGGCCACCTTTGAAGCCTCAACCCCGCAGACCGCAATCTATCCGTCGCATTCCCATAATGCCTCCTCGGGCCATGCCTCTGGCAATAGCGGCTCATCGTCGACCTGGAAATCCACCAAGGGTAACCGACCCACCTCGTCAGCGTCCTACTCGTCCCTCCAGTCTCCACACAAACAAACTGTGCAGTTCTCCCACACCAACGACGACAAAATCCGGGATACCATTCGCCAGCAGCTGCTTGATGAGGCTACCTTTGATGCGATGCTCAAGAAGTCTAAATTCACGTTAAAGGTGTCGCTCACCCCGCAGAACTACGCGTCGTAGTGGGGGTGGTTACGTTTTGGGCTGCATTCTCGTTGACGATTCGACCTACACTTTTTTTCCCCTCACTTACCATGCCAGCCTCGCTTGTCATATTTTATCACCTTTTCCCCATTTCGACTTGTCTTCATTTTTGCCCCACTATCCCCATCCCATACCTCTCTGATATCATTCATACGCTACCTAGCTTGCACTGGCCTTGTTTAATCACTTCGATCGTCCGCTTTCCTATAATTTCTGTACACTTACACCCCCCCCCAATCCTACGATCCCGCCACATTATTTTCTAATAATAGTTTTTTTTTAATAACGCGACCTTTTCTACTTCATCGGTAAACATTGATTGAAGGGAGCTAAATGCAGACGGGCTAACTGAGTAACATTAGCCGGACGTTTTTCAGTAGGAATGTCCTATGGTTTACTGGAATATAGCTCACAAAGAAATGTTCAAGTCAGATATAACGTAGGTCTACGCCATCTAATAGCCCTCGTTTTCTTGATTAACGGTTAATACATGTTTTCAGTATACAAGTCCTGAATTATGAGCCATAGTGGTTCAAGTTGTTCTTTTCCCTGACAGGTCTGGGCCATCTAGCCACCAAGATGGTGGTGGACTAAAAAAAAGTTATACTTGTCAGGGAAGGAGGACAGATATACTCTAAAAATGATCGCCCAAGTCAGCCGGCGGGGACGCCTGTTAAGATGCTGCTAGTACATAGGTAACGTGCTCACGATCGTTTTGGCGTATATTGTTATTAGGTGCAATCATGGCATCGTCTAGTTTCGGAAGATGGATCTCTTATGTAGGACTTACTTCAGCTTCCAGATGCATGATGCTTTTGTGACTGCTAATGTTGAATCATGATGGCAACGCTAGCCTACAGCCAAGTTAACGAGGGTAATGTCGGATCAAAAGCGGTAGGAATGCCTCCCACAACGGCTCATTTCGAAAACCGGGCGTTTGACCACTCGAATAGCGGCCGGGCTCTATCGTCGGGAAAAACTGCCCTAGAGGAAAACAAGGTTGTCAAACGAAGCGTAGTATTAGAGGAAACCTATTAAGGAAACGGAACGGAGGGGTAACTAGGAAACTGGTTGAGGTTGAATAAGCTATCGTTTATTAAGTAGAGACCCCCGAGGGTCATTTATACTGGAAGGATGTCCTGCATCCTTCTTAGTTGGCTACCGCTTGGGTTAGGAGAGAGCCAAAGGACGGCAGGGCGAGGCGGGGTTGGCGCCTAGGAAAGAATAAAAAAAGGCAGCTGTGAGGCAGCCGGATCAATAAAGGAATAATATTGATGTAAGCTAACCCCCCAAAAGAACAAAGGCGGAGGCGCCTGTTAAAAAGGGGGCAGCGTCCAACAGATGAGGAAGGTTGACGTCGCTTTAAATGGATAAAGGGTATATGGATTAACAGAAGATTGGTAGAGAAAGGGATGGAGATGCCACACCTGCTCAACTCAGTGGTTTAGGGCGTGACACTTTTCCTGAAGCTTGAGGTTGTGTATGAGCTCTCTAAGTTCAGCCTAGTGCCAGTAGCAGAGAACTTGTATCAATGATCATTACATTGGCCCTTTAATAAAGTTGTAGTATTAGTGCCATAGAGGAGGGTCCTTGGTTGTCAACTCGCAATAACACACGCTTATTAGATCAGCAGTGCCGATTTCGCACTTTGCACGATAGAATAGCTTCTAGACTTGTGCTGGCATTGGGCTTCTACTGATACCCACACCCGTCGTTCCTATGGTGGCCATTCTTTTTTTTCAAGACTACGCTACTACTTGGCTTCCATATCTCCGACCTGGTCCTCTCATTTACTCATATGGAATCTGCGTATTCTTTTTCTTTAGTCCACATCCCATAATAATTTACTTGCATGCCACATTGCCGGCCTACTCGTCCCTGCAACACCTTTGCATTCGTCACCGCCGCAACTTTAGCCGATCTCGACCGCCAAGATCCCCCCCCCCCCATTAGACTCGCTCCCTTCCTAATCACATACCTCTACCGCATCCGCAATTCAATCGCCACTCCTGCCTTCCTGCTACACTATGCCGAAGAGCACGACAGCAACCCGGACAAGGACCCTGGTGAACAAGCGTGCGCCCTTGCGGCCGCTGAGCCGGCCGACCGATATCTACGTCTCTGGCCGCCGAGCCAAATCCTCCATCGTTCCCCTCATCAAACGCGGCCTCAGGTTGCTGTTGGACGATAAGTAAGTTAACCGTCGGTGCTCTGGCGTCTAAGCAATGCCTCTGGTGTCCCCTGATATTCCCAAATTCAATGTCATTTCTTTTTTTCATTACAGACCTGTACTGTGCTTGAACACGCCTGACTGGACAAAATTTCGCTTCCAAACCATCCTAATTAATCCCTCCTTCAACGTACACGCACACGCACTGGGGTAAACCTCCCACTCGCCAGACACCCTGAAATCTATGTGCACGGACTTGGTGCCGCCATTCCGACCGCCTTGAGCACGGCCTTGGCTATCAAGGAGCGTCTACGGGACCAGGCTACCGTCGAGTGCTACACGTCGACCACCACGCTCTACGACGACATTCTTGAGTCTAGCGACCCCGTCTCTGAGACGACTGAGGATGCTGCAATGGACAGTCTGACGGACGAGGACACCGAGACCCTGGTGACCAGTAAGCGGTGCAATTCGAGCGTCCGGATCGTCATCGCCCTGCTCCCTACCGCCCAAGTATTGCTCGAAAAGAACAGGGTGTAAAGACGTGGCGAACTCACCACTGAACGTGGTGACCCGGCTTTTTACTCCACATTTGCCCCGAATCAATAAAGCAGAGATTCGTCTCTCATTGAACCCATCTAGCGCAATATTAGACCCAGTGGCAAATTCGATTCTACGATAGTTATGTCCCTGTAGTATCAACACAACCCTCTTCCTGCAGTGATTCGAGATACTCAAGATACTACGATATAAAGATCTTGAAAAACTCATGCGTCCCAGAGACCGGTTTATTTACGACATGCGGAAAGTGGCATAATGCGGGGACGACCGACATACGTCTAGGACCGGTTTTACAGCGAAGGACCGACCCCATCGATCCATATACGCCAGACGGCCCAACATTAGAGGGACATGTGGGAGTTACACAATGAGGGGGGTGTAGGGTGGAATTTAGTCGAAGAGACCGAAGCCCATATCGTCATCGGACTCATCCTCCTCCTCGTCCTTCTTCTCCTCGGCGGCCTCGGCGGCATCACCACCAGCAGCGGCGGCGGCGCCACCGGAACCGGCAGCGACGGCACCACCGGACGGGACGGAAGCGAGCTTGCTCTTGCCCTCCTCGATCAGCTGGTTAACGTCCTTGCCATCGAGCTCCTTCACGAGCTGTTCGAGGCGCTCGGAGTCAACATCAACCCCAACGGTGGAGAGAAGGGTGGTGATGTCGGCCTGGCTGGGCTGGGCGGTACCCCCGAGCTTGAGGAGCAGGAAGGCGGCGATGTAACGCATCTGAGGAATGGGTGATAGGCATGGGGAAAAAATCACGAGGGGTGGGTTGTTCTAGGAGGTTAGCCCCAGTCGGTTTCATAGGCCGGGGCCGTGGTGATGCATGAGTGGCCAAATCTGCTCATCGGCATGCAGGATCGCTGCGCTTTAGATGATTCCTAGCTTCACCATGGCGGCAATTTGTCTGAAAATCAGAAATCGGGTATCCAAACTGATACACGGAAGGCCCTTCCTGAGGTGTCGTTTGCTATGATGCGAGCGGACGGATGGATGGATGGCTCACGGGCGTGGCTTCTGCGTTTCGTAAAGGTGGGGGGGGGAGCGCAATCGGTACTTACTTTGAGGTGTGGGGAGGGGTTGTAGTGGGGTGAGGTGGATGTGTCTTTTAGTCACTTAAAGAATTTAACTCGGAAAGAGACCGATAAGCTGACGCAAAGATCAACAATGGAGACTCGTAGTGGGTGAGAGAGAGGAGGAGGAAGGACGGATGGGTGGCATTTGCAGCCTTTTACAAGGTATACACCAATTGTCGGTCCATAGCACACAGGCGTGAAGGGCTAAATTTTTTGGATGGCCAGCTGGCCGGCCTGCCTGTCGACGACACTGGCGGGGTTATGAGCCGAGAGGGCCTATGACCCAATATGGCCGATTTACCTCGGATGTGAGGCTGTACCCGCTGAGCCTCGGACGCTGCCAGGTTTAGGCAGGACTTAAATCGTTTTTATCACGTGATTAAAAATCTCCCACGTTGACGAACAGTCTGGTGTAACTCCGCCAGGCCATAAGCTGGTGTTGAGGGCACCATTACACTGTGGCAAGGCATTTGTTAACACCACTAGGTGCTGCATTTAGGAACCAGGCTAATACGGTCATATTAGTGATAGTTTATGATAGGTAGGTCTAGATATTGCGTACACGCTAAGTGTATTGCATAAATTCGAAAGCCATTAAGGAAAGGGGGTCTCCGTATCGTACTAGCTTTCAGGAATTTCACCATCAGTCCTCTTTGGCCACGTCTCTTGCTTGGTTATTACTGGGGGTAGAGGGCGATGTGTCCTGCTTGTCCTGCGCCTCCTGTTGGATTGCTAATACTCGTTTCTCGAGACCAGCCAGGTGCGAATCGAAGGCCTCCGGGCTGAGGCTCCGTAGGGCATGGCAGAGGTTCAGAAAGTACTCAATATTGGGGCCACTGGGCCCTGTGGGTCAGCGAAATGAGGGTTACAAGAGAGGCGTGTGCCAAAGGCATGATTAGTATGACGGCTGCATCTACCTTAATTAAAAGAAGTCGATATCAAAGCTGGCGGTGGCGACCGTCGCTACCTACCGACGGAGGAGTAGATCTGGTGCGCAATATGATCGATGCTAGCAGGACCAGCGAAGGACTCGTTATCGGAGGTGCCCATGTAAACCATGGCCTGGCGAAGTGTGGATATAATTGAGTGGTGGCGTAGACATTGGATGCAAGGTTGATGTTAGAATCTGTGTTTCTTACTACCTAGCTTGAGGGGCCCACAGGTACACTTTTCTTGATCGGCTGCGATTTCATCTGGTCTAGCGCCACTACTTACATCTTCAACGACGGGCTCCGGGAAGTTGGGATGGTAGACGTGTACGTGATGGCTCGTGTAGCCGTCCTGATCGAAGAGGGGAGATGATTTGAGGTACAGTCGTCGGTAACGAATTCTTCATGTTTAACGGTGTTGTCAGCGGCTGACTACGGGTCCTTACGTTATCAAAACTAGCGAACCAGTTAAGAATCGTGACACAAGTCAAACAATGAAAAATACCTACTTTTTCGCGGTGGTCCAGGTGCTGACGCACTTCCTCGACCTTATCCTTCGCCACTTTGTAGGCCATACCCCATGTGATCGTCTCCGAGAGCTAGCGGGTCAGGTGATATACGTGGGAGGTGAATATAAGACGGTGAATTTATGGTAACTTCAGCCATGGTTTGTACAATCATTGTCGCATGTTATCTTACCGAAGAGGGATCTCAACCCGTGTGGCGACCTGCTCACTTACGTTATCTTCAAACCGGCCGAGTTCCTCGACTGGGACTAGGGTGACAACGCGACCGGGGTGTTCGTCAGTTCCACGGTGGTCATGGCTCTCCTAATAGTCAGTCGGGTTGGATAGAAGATAGGAGAGGAAGAAAAGACAATAGGTTATATGAGAGTGTGTCCGTTTGGGCTGGCTGTGTGGCAGATCAAACTTAGGCAGGTGGGCCCTACCAACCAACCAAAAACTGCAACAACCAAGCGTTTCCAAGTTAGCAGTTCTAAAGTTTCCTTAGGAAAGAGACTTACCTGCCAGAACCGACGGACAAAGCCCTTGATGTAGCCTGGACGACTGAATAGAAACGGGAGAAAGGTGGGTTGAAGCATGTATACGATACGAAGGTGAGGTTAAACCTGCCTAACCAGAGTGGGAGGTTCGTAGCCGCCCATATCCTGCTAGCCCGCTGAGCCTAGCGTATTAGGTCGCGAGTGCCGGGACTCCCGCCGGTCGACTTAAACTATGCTAAAGTGGGTGCGGTACTTTACCTCTCCTCCACGGGGAAATCGACCTTCCAAATGAGACTGCCGTAGCCGAATACCCACATGGTGGGAGGAGGAGGGGGACGGTGGGGCTTGCTGGTGGTGGCGAAGTGGCGAAAAATAGGCTGCGTGTGAGGTTGGGTTCGAAAGGTACGGAAAACGGAGCCCATCGCGAAGAACGTTATGAAAGAGTCATTGACACAAGAAGGAAGAGGACCCTACAAGGGATACCGGCCTCACTACGAAATGCTCCTACCGCCGCCGAGACGCTACACAAGCGGCCATAGCTGCACGTGGGAGGCAGTACGAGTGCTGACTAAACCCAGTGCTGCCACCCAGGGTGATATGAGAGCCAGTGGGGATGGAGGGGGAGGGATGGTTCATTACCCGATTTAAGGAGGGGGGAGGGTTTGGTCGCGGTCAAGTGTGGCAGGTCATTTAACCACGGTCCGAGGTAAAGTTTGACTAGGCAAATGGTTGGGGCGCATAAAATAGCGTCGTTTACTACGGCCTATCTAAGGCACTAGAATTAAATAAGGTTGACGAATGGTCAACTTTGGAGTAATAAATGTAATTGATATAACATTCTGGCATGGAAGGCGCCGCTTTATTGTTGAAATAGGCCCACGATAAGTTAGTTACTCTGTTCGTACTTAGTGGCCGCTTCACTGACATTATCGCACCTGTCGCTCCTTTTCTCGCTGGCGCCGTCGCTTCCGTTCCAGCTCCTGACGCTCGCGCTCTTCCTCGGCTGCATCCTCTTGGCGAGCTAGGCGGGCGCTACGGGCCTCCTCTTGGCGCACAGCCCGGGCGTCAGCCTCCATATCATCTGCGCTGTCCTCTTCATACCCTCGATTGGCATACCGTCGCCGGTCGTAACCAAACACGTCTTTGAGCACACTGGACACGTCTTCACCGCTACCCCGCCGACTGCGATTGTCACGCCGGCGGCGGCGGAGTGCTATGTCGTCATCCTCCATCTCGTCTTCGTCACTGACGATGAAATCATCCATCTCGCTATCTTCTTCGTCCTCCTCATTAGGGTACCGGTGACGGTCAAGTCGCCGCTGACCCGGATAGCTGGGTCGTAGGGGAGCGGCAGGCCCGGATGGCGGTCGCTTGCGGGCCACGGGAGCACGCCCGTCGGAATCTCGGCCGACAGGCGGCCGTTTACCGCCGTATTGCGCACCGGCAGGTCGGGTGGGGGGCTTCTTCTGGGAAATAGTGGGTCTGGTTGGGGTAGTGGTGGTGGTGGATCGCGGGAGTTTTTTACCGGCCGTCGGCCGAGGTGGTTCACGAGCGGGGACGGTTGGCGGGCGCGAAGCGCGACTGACCGGCGAGCGGCCACGCGGGACGGTGGGCGGCCGTTTTTGGGCGACCTGAGTCGGTTCAGCAACGGAGGGCGTTGGTGGTTTCTTACCCGCAAACCGGGCGTGGGACCGCGATGGGGGCGCAGTGGACGGTGAGGGTCGCTCTCGGACCGGTGGTGGTGAGACGGAACGGGCCCGCGGGGGCGCCCGGGTGGGGACGTCGTCGACTCGGCGACGCTTCAGGTCGGACTGAACCTCCTCGATGGACCGCCTGTCGCGTTTCGATTTGTGGAGCGGGATCAAGTCGGCAGGGACTGTACGGGTAGATGGTAGGGGTTTGGCTGACCGACTACCGCTCGCTACGGGTCGGCCTGACGGGGTGGCGCGGGCTCGGTTGGCCACAGCAGCGGCGGCCGGAACCCGTTTAGGCATGTAGAGCGCACCGGGCCGGTTGGGTGGGGCGGTCACGCCGTTGGGCTTGGCCGCGGAAGCTGGTGATCCATTTGCGGCTTTTGAGGTCGTCGTGACAGCGATCGGCGTACGGGATATGGGGTCAATCACCTTGTGGCGCTCATCCACAGTTGGTAAGGGCCGTCGTACGGGTTTGGCATGGCTCTCCGGGGCGTGTTTCATCAGCTCGGTGTAGGACATTTTCGCGGCTGTTCGGACCTTGGCGGCCATGGGGGATTCTCGTGGGGGCGGGGAAGCCGGGCGAGCCCGGTGGCCGGCGGTACTTTGCGTACGTGACCGGTCTGGAGTCGAGGTGGTCCAGCGGCCGTCTGCGCGTTGGGCCTTTGCGGCCGAGGATGACGATGCCACTCGGCGTTCGCTGCCGCCCTCTTTACCATTGCTGGGCGCTTTGGGTCGGGGTCGACCTAGGTCACGAAGCTCCTTGGCGGTTGCTTCGGCGATGCGGGCGGCCTGGTCCAGCTCGCTGTTAAATGCGCGAGCATCAGTCCGCCGCGGACCTGGCGGAGTCGGCCGGGTTGGCCGTGTCGAAGCGGACGCGGGGCGACGCTGCTTGGCTTGGAGGTCAGACTGCACCCGTGATGTGTGCTCATCAGCCATGCGCATTAGCCGGTCGAACTGGCATGGAAGGATAGTAGAAATCCGCAAGAACGGCATTGGGCATAGGCGTGGTTAGGTGAATGGTGTGCAGAGACTCCGGGCGTCAGCAATGAATTTCAATGCCCCTCTAGATGCGACGTTGTTGGGCCAGTTGGAGTGACGCACTCGATGACTCCTAGTGGGCCATCTGAATTAAACCAGCCAAGCTAGTGCCCGCAGGGTGTTGACTTACCTCGGACATGGTGACAACGAGTGCAAATTCGGGGTGCAAATGGCTGAATGGGCAAGGAGCGGCTGCAGGCGATTACAGCCTGGCCAGAGACGTAATGCGGAAGGGCGCACGGTTAGTAGGGATTCCGCCACGGCGCCGGTGTGTGCAATTGTGAATGAGGCGAAGAAAGGTACGAGTTGTGGAACAACGGTAAGGAAGGCTCGCCGTAGAAGACGCAGCAGTTATTGGAGGGAGCTCTGACAAGTACAGTGCCGGTGGAGGACGGTGGAAGGCTGGGTGCGACCGTCCGGTAAAATTATCACACACAGCCGGGGAGGAGAGAAAACCGGAAAAAACGATGAACCGCCCGGGGGAGTGACGAGGGGCGGCGTGTACAGGTTCCCATTAGGGCGGGACGACCAGCCCCTCCCAGCTTGAGCGCCGCTTGCGCATCCGGAGAGTCTACCGGCGCAGAAAGATACGGTGACGGGGACGTCCCCGCACCTGGTAGGCCGTGGAGAACAGCTGGAGTCACCTCAATATAGCGGTGGCAGCCGCGGCGATCCCGTGGATGGCGGTGCAAGGGTCGGCGCCACAAAGCTGTGGACGAAATGGCAAAGATTGAGCGTACGGTCAGCACAGCGTATGCCAGCTGCTGTTACCTAAAGGATGCCACCAGCTTCCTCCGCCGCTTGACGAGAAACGCGGCAACGGCCGGAGCTGTCGGCTAAGACCTTGAAGCGCTGCCCCACTGCAAAGAGTGCCATTATACGCACCTCCTACAACGTGACTTCCACCTCGGTCCTCTTAGATCACTACTCTGTTGGCACTAGAGCGGCCTGCCATTACACGCTGCCGAATAAACGATACGCTTCTAATCGATGTTGGGCTGGACGAGCAGACACTCGCTACCAGGGAGGGTCTGGGCCGCCAGCCTCACGCTCGCTATTGACATCCACAGGTCCTGGTAACCAATAGACGCCCCGTCTACGTTAGGCCGTGTGGCTGGCGGCACTCGGGCCTAATTTCACCCACTCTTGTGCGGAGTAAGGCGCGAGCTGGAGTTTGAGAGACGCTTAGTTGGATTATCGTGGGGAGCCGCATGATTCAACAGCTGTGTTGACAGGGCCAATCGCTACTACAAGGGTGACACAAAGCCGCGAAGATAGAAGCGCCTCAATGGCCCTGTCTCCCCCCTTCTCATCACTCCAATGACAAGGTGAGGCTGTATCCGATGGCAACGTTGGGAACCTTGGCTGTCAGTCGACCGCCCGGGTGCCACTGGCCCCGGTCCTTCTACACTGAGCTGCATGGCATCAGCCGGCCCTTCATGTAATTGGGTCCCAATCTAGCCGTTAACGTAAGATCGCAAGGTAGATATAAAGGGACGGCCCGCTGTCAATGTGGGCAGGGAATGGCAAGCAGGCCGAGGCTATATGTGCGTGAGGATAGGGTCTAGGAATTGGCATATCATGTGTGGACCTCGTCTACGGGTGGGTTGCGGGTAGCGCTGCTTAGGAAAGCGACGGCAGGATCGAGAAGCCGCGTATAGTGTTCGAGGCCAGATCCGGTCCAGGCCTGAGTGTATTTTCCATGGCGGGTTGCGTACAGCACGCCGTGGTCCGCCCATGGGGATGTGCTGAAAGCGGATGAGTCTGTCCCTAAGGAGGCGGCTAGGCAGCGTTGGCGATTTGATCTCCGGGTGTAAATGGTTGTTCGCTGCCAGCTGCAGTCCAGCAACGGAAACTGATATATCGAGGTCGATCCCCCGAGCCTAGTTTTGAAACAGCAGCGGAAGCGGGGAGGTGACACAAAGGCTGTGCAAACTCCGTCCACCCTTTGGTGCGCTCCAGGTGGACCGCCCCCTTTTAGTCCAGTCAGCGCCCACAGCACGGTCTTCAGCCAGCCACTCTGATCACCTACGGCAGAGCTTTGGGATCATACTGTCGCCCGTTGGAGGAGGGTCTGTCGGCTGGCCTGCCCGTTGTACCTCGCCCATTTCGTCCAGGCTACGTGAGCGGGCTGACTGGTGTGTGAATCACTATGTGCGGCACTAAGATATATTGAAATATCGGAACCTGCCAACCGGTACGAGATATGCCTGCTCTGTCATGAAGGCGGGTAATAGCTCAATTACGATGTCGACCGATTTGGGCCGGGGCAGGCCCCTTTTACTGTCGAGTGAATCGACTAGACATCTCCTCTAGAAATTGGCGGCGGTTGGGTTGGGCAGCAGGCCGTCAAGAAGCCGTCAGTAGGAGCCAAAGTATATCAACGCAGGCTTCGCCCCTGGGGGAGGCAAAGGTCGGAGCTAGATAGAATCCACGCATCAAAACGCATAAGCTCACTTGCGCAACTAGACGAGGGGCGCCAGTCCTAATTCGCTCACTTCCATCCTTACGCTCCTGGCCAGACGGTGAAGGGACGCCGCAAGCTGCATTCCCCCCGGCCCCTTGCGTTCCGTACCAGGGGGGGGGGAAGGGTTGAGGGACCACTCACGGGATATCCATTCATCCCACAACTAGCCGCCGTGGTCCAGTGCAGAAAATTTTTTCGATACGGTGACTGGACTGTACATGTCGACCCCTCGGTCTCAGTATGCGTGTACATCCAGATCACTGTTGCATTCTTCCCCTATTATCTTCATACCACTCACATGCTATTGGGTCCAGCCTTCCGCACCCAGTGGCCCGCCGTGTGCAACGCATCCACCATTAGCCGGCGCGAAAGGGTGGTGGAGTGGGGTGGGTGCCACCCACTAAGAAATAAAAAATACAAATACCCTAGGGCCGGACCCCTCCCCTTCCCCCGTCCCATCTGCCACAGCTTAACCCCGCGGAGCCATGCGGCGTCGGCCTCCGCCGAGTGGTGCCTGGGCCAATCACCGCCCAACCTACCCCAACCACCCCGGGGTGAGGAAAGGGAAAAAGGAATAACAAGCCATCTCCTTGTCCAGAGATAAGCCTCTCCCACCTCCATAATTATTCAGTCCCGAGCGTTGATGGCCTCCCAATGGTCGAGCATCGCCCGCCACTCCCTCGTATCGTTCCTTGCTCGTGCGACCCCTGCTGACTGGCCCGTCGGGAAACGCCGGAGGATTCGGCCAGCCTGGATAAGCAGCAATGAAGAAAAAAAAAACTCCAATCGAGTCCCGCGCTGCCCCGTTGGGGAAGAATGCTGGTGGGTTGGCGTAACCCTCCACCTCGCGACAGTAGCAGCATTCAGCATACACACCGTGCTCCCTCCCTCTCACTTCAATGCCCTACCCTATAAGTTGGCCCCCTACGTCCGCCCCTCCCACCTTTCTCTTTTCTGTTCGTTGCACTTCGGTTCACCTTTCGTTTCGGTTAATTTTTACGCTGGCCATCGCCGCATCGCTCACTGCTACCCCTCACGCCGTAGGAGATCACCCCCTTTGTCACCCCCCAGTCATCTCTCGCATCCCGCCCGAGATCCAACATGTCCGACAAGATCGCCGCTCCCCGTACCCCGGCCGAAATGGCCATCTCCTTCGGTAAGGATCTGCTCGCCGGTGGTGTCTCCGCTGGTGTGTCCAAGACCGTGGTCGCCCCTATCGAGCGCGTCAAGCTTCTCCTCCAGGTCCAGGCCTCTTCCACCCAGATCGCTAAGGACAAGCAGTACAAGGGTATCATGGATGCCTTCCGTCGTATCCCCGCCGAGCAGGGTGTCGGTTCTCTCTGGCGCGGTAACCTGGCCAACGTCATCCGTTACTTCCCCACCCAGGCCCTGAACTTTGCCTTCAAGGACAAGTACAAGACCATCTTCCAGCGTTACGACGCTAAGACCGACTTCTGGAAGTTCTTCGCCGGTAACCTGGCCTCCGGTGGTGCTGCCGGTGCCACCTCCCTGCTCTTTGTCTACCCCCTGGACTTCGCCCGTACCCGCATGGCTGTCGACATTGGCAGCGGTGCCAACCGCCAGTACAACGGTCTCGGCCACTGCATCTCGACCATCTACAAGTCTGATGGTCTCAAGGGTCTGTACCAGGGCTTCGGTGTGTCCGTCGCCGGTATCATCGTGTACCGCGCCGCCTACTTCGGTGGGTTCGATACCGCCAAGTCGATGCTCTTCCCCGACAAGAACAAGAAGCCCGCCATCTGGCAGTCGTGGCTGGTTGCCCAGTCCGTCACCGTCATCGCTGGTATGATCTCCTACCCTCTCGACACCGTCCGTCGTCGCATGATGATGCAGGCTGGCCGCACCGAGATCCTGTACACTTCCTCTCTGGACTGCTTCGTCAAGCTGCTCAAGGCCGAGGGCCCTAAGGCCTTCTTCCACGGTGGCTTCTCCAACATCATCCGTGGTACCGGTGGTGCCCTGGTGCTCGTGCTCTACGACGAGATCCAGGCTTTCCTTGGCATCAAGAAATAGAGTGGGTCTGCAATGCGAGCGCGCCTCCTTCACTTACCACCTTCCCCCCTCCGCCTCAACCATCTACTGGATGGAAGGGTGGTGATGTGATTTAGGCAAAAAAATATAGCCAGCCGCACAAAATGATAACCGTTGATCCCTGCATTGCTGGGAGTTGGTGCGTGCCCTTCCTGTGCCACGGGTCCCCGCTCCGCTCTCATTCAAAATAAATATCCTCTATCCTATTAAGTAGGTCATCGTTGAAGTGCCTCGTAGCCCATAGTCCACTGATCCCGAGGTAATGCGATCCTCACCCCAGAGGGACGCTTAAACGTTCACATGGTCGGCAAGACATGTTGAGTCACCTTCAGCGATTTTAGTTGAGCGGGCGTGCGCTCTACAGGCCTTATCCCTAGCTAGGCGGAGCCACCGACACCATGGTTGTGCGACGGAATCGAGACGCCGACAGGTCATCCTGGCTCCGCGAATCCAGAAGGAATCTCTTCCATCGTATGGCCACACTAGTCAGCAGCCTCACCCGCCAACCCCCTTGTCTAATTTGGCGTCTTTGCACTACATCCCTCCTTAGCTCTACCTGCCCTCGTTTGACAGCTTTTACATCAGCACCCGTCGTCATGTCCGGTTTCGGCATGTCAATCAGCCGCACCGTGCCCTGGTACCGAATCACTAGTCGGTCATGGGCTGGTTGTCGATCCCCCAGCAGTCGCCAGTCACATTTAATCACACGGACCCAGTCCACATCGGCCAGCCCCCAATTGCCTTGGCGCCTTGACCAGTCCCAAGTCCTAGCCGATTTTCGCCAGTGCTTAGCTGCCCATAGCCAACGCCGGGACCTGCCACGATTCAAATATCGCTCGACGGGATTACGGGAGGCCGCGGTCCTCGTCCCGCTCTGCAACGTGGACGGTGTGCCCAGCGTCCTGTTCACCGTACGGAGTATGAACCTACGTACTCACCAGGGCGAAGTTAGGTAGGTTGGGCTGGGGGGGGTGGTGAATGGACCTACCAAGTGGAAGGAGCAGCGCGGAGAAGCCTCCAAAGTTAGGACATTGGTTGTCCAATAATGGGTGTGCAAGCACATACATCAAGGATGTTATTTTTCCAGCTGGTTCACTAATACTAAGGGGTTAGTTTGGGTAGGGTGAGCGCAGACCTTGTGCTTAAGGGCCACGTGGCATAAAGGTCCTTGGCTTCGTTAATACTAATGCTAGTGACCCCACCTCCATCTCGACGGTGGACTTCATGACCCCCCTCCTCCACTCCGCTAGCTTCCCAGGTGGTAAACAGGACCTTACCGATGCCGACCTTGAGGCCACCTGCCTACGCGAGACCGACGAGGAGATCGCACTCTCAGCTTCCCGCATCGACATTCTCGGCCGGTTACCCGCGGTGCCCAACTGGGACGCCACCATCCGAGTCCACCCGTTTGTGGGCGTCGTCGACGCCGGAAGGCCGGTTGACGTGACCGTCCTGAAGTTCAATAGCGATGAACTCACCGAAATCTTTACCGTGCCCGTCAGTCGGTTACTCGATTCGACCGCCCGCAGTTCCACAACCCTCCGGCCCTCCGGGCTGCGGATTCCAGTGTTTGAAACTCCCCCCCATATCACGCCGCCCCTATGGGGCCTCACTGCCATGATACTCCGCGACACTCTTGAGGCGTTAACCGGTCGGCGGTTGGATATGTAGACTTATGCCACCGATTTGAACTGTGGAGCAAGGATATGTGTGCGTGTGTGTGTGTGTGTGAGCTACTATTTCGAGAAATACGCGGATCGTAGAGTTAACCCCACTAGTATCTTAAATTAGAAATGTATACCATGCAAAAATAAGTTTCGGTACGGAAAGCTGTTCCAGCTAATATTACGCAGATATTCGCGGTTGTTAACCGAACTGTGTTGGCTTCGATAGCATTGGTTTTGTGATGTCAAATTCCCCGGCTTCGTCACCTGAAATTACAGGACTTGCTATGGTAGACCAGTTTATTCGAATAACAGTATTAAACTACGCATAGATTACATAAATAAATATGGACGCCGCGTCGAAGTTCCCGGGCCAAACCCCAAAGGTATAGGCCTTACCGGTTACTGTTCCTTCGGCATCGTATTATAACAAGGGTGTATGGATAGTGTAGATAATTAAACGGGCCAGTAGCGTACCACTGGTGGTTAGGGATTAAGGCAGGGTTCATGGTGACACCTTAGAGCCAGACCAGCTGGTATTCTGAATGGACCAACCATCGCCATTCATAACTCCCAATTTAACCATGCCGACGAAGGATCACAGCTCCGGACGGATAAGCAGAGTCGAAAAGAGCGGAAGTCAGTAGCGGGTGCCGAAGGGCTTCTCGCCAACGACGATACTAGCGGTGTTGCTGCCGAGCTGGATACCAGCGCTCGGATTGATGGTGATCTGTGTATCCGTGGTAGTCGATGAGGGAGCGGATGGAGTGGTGAGAGACGCAGCAGAGGCGGCCGTGGGTTCGGTGGAAAAGGAAGGTGTGGTAGATGTACTCAAAGCGTAAGTGGTGGCGGAAGTCGTGATGGGGCCCTCCGGGGATGAAATAGCCGGGGGGCAACGGGCCGCCTAAAATAGTAAAAATACATGAAATGTATGAAAAAGAAGTGTGGTTTGTTCAGGATACCGGATGGTTAGAATATGGTATACCACATTAGCTGTGGGATCTCATGTGCGCTCGGTTGGAGAGCTTATGTATGAGGAAAAAATGAGGGGTTGAGAAAGAGGGTCGAGTAAACGGCAAACAAGGAAGACTAGGCGACAATTATCTTTAGTAACTAAACCTATGTACCAACAATCTGTTAAATGAAACTTACCGGGATGAATGCGGGAACAGGGTGGGCTTCCACGCGGTCGGCGCCGAGCATGGCCAGAGAGGCAGCAGTGATGGCAAGGATGATCCGCGAGGCGAGCATGGTGAATAATTGGGTATGGTAGCCAACTGGAGGAAATTAGAATAGTGAGGTGGACGACGGTGGTCCGCAGGTTATAATAGATAGCGGCGGGGAAGAGAGGGATTTGTGAATGGTGTTTATGATGTTTCTATTGAACAGGGTGATCTGGGGGTATTTATAGTGAACTGGTAATGTTGGTTGAATCAATTATCGCCAACTCTTTGCCGCTAAATAAGGATGTTGTAACCACGAGGTCGAGAGAAAATAGGTTAAGAAAGGCATCCGCAAGAGCGACAGGGGGTGTTCCCTTGTGTGATGATAGGTCCATAACAGCATTGCGGGGGAGGGAGGGAGGGAAAGAAGAAGAGGAGGGATGGTGCCAAAAGACAAAGGAGACAGACGAGCCAGCCCAGTTTCCCGCCTACCCGTCACTCCCACCATGTATAGCGGCTGGTGTACTAGTTATGGTAGCCTGATGTGCTGGATGCCATTAGACAAGGGTGCAGTCGGACGAGTAAGAAGGCCTGGGCAGGGGAATCTTCCCTTGGTCGGCGTTCGAGCGATCCATTCCAAGATTTATTTACGCGTTGAGTTACTTCTCACGCATTATAAACAAAATTGGGGGACAAGTTCAGATGAAAATGTAGTGTATGGTAAAGTAGAGTGAGGGTATCGTATGGGTGAAGGCAAAGAGGAGTGAACATTGACGAGTCAACCTGGCGAGCTGGGAGAGGGGAAAAGCGTGGATCGACTGCAGCGATGGAGTTCACTCGAAATCGAATGAGATTGGTCTATAGGGTCCGATAATCTGCATCAAGTGTGCGAAGGGCCGTGGAGGAATAAGGCTTGTTTGCCAGACTGACGTGCACTTTCGCGATGTGGGAGGTGCTCCATACACGGCACATGGTGGATACCGTTATCCCTGACTGTCCAAGGCAGCCTTTCTATTACATAGATACCTTAAACTCAATCCATGTCATAATCAAACAAATAAATAAATATATGCAACCATCACGTAGCGCTAGCCATCTAGCCACAAACCCTATGCGACGCAGGATTGGATTTGAGTTAGCTATGGACCTACTACGCAGCCAGCACTATCACATAGACCCCTTCAAGGGAAAGCGGTCAGACGTTACCTCGTGCAGTAACTAAAACCAACGAGGGCGGGTAGAAGTAGTCCAGTAGTTATTCTTGTACCTGATGATCTCGACCGGGGCTTGTGCGAATATTCAGTGGGAGTGGACCCAGAGGGGGCACATGGTAGCTAATTCTTCGCCCCCACCCTCCTCTTTTCGTTTGCTTATTAAGAATTCAAGGGTACAGTATTCATACCGAGGACGTAGTACTTTGGCAAGTATACTCCGGCAAGTGAAATCATGACTATTTAGTGCAACGCTATTGGTGCGCTTCTCTGGCTGTATAGTGGAAAGCGAGACTTCAGTTTACCGTGATGATTGAGATGGCTAGGCAGAGTAGGTTATAGATTGGCTGTCACAGGAAGGCCGCAGACCACCAGCTATCGTTTCTCGGTGACTATTTGGGTCATTCCTCATTCAAGGATGAATTACCGTCCCGCCGTTTGTTTTGGTCGCTGATGTGCAGCCGGTGGTTTACAACGGGCGGAGCATCTAAATCCACACACAAGGGAGGGACGGTCGGAGGTAGCGCCAACACGCACCGCTCCGCGGAGGGCGACACTGACACCCGTGCCCAATATCAGCTTCCGACACCAACAGAGCCCCGACTCTATCTAATCACCGTTCCCAAATCTATGCTTCCCACCACCACCGAGGATCACCGCCCCTCACCTTCCCATCGGTTATCGCAGGGCTGCTTAGTATTGGCTCGTCAAAGGGAGAAGCGCCGAAGCCCGGGTGGCTACTGTGAGTTTTATACGTCTTGCTGTCCAGAATGGGATATTTCTGGCCTGGACACACACGGTCTAATCCATGGTGCGGATGGCCAGTGACGAGAGAAAAGGAGATGTATATGTGAAGAAAAAAGTTCGAGTAGCTGGAGTATGACCATCGTCTAACATCATTGGAACTGGGCACCAGAGGAGAGTAGACGCGCTCGGGTGTGTGTAAAAAAAAATATGTACCCATGTGCCTTTGACCGGGGTCCTATACAGTAATATAGTCTAAACGTAGAACGAGGTTCACACGTACTATTTAGTGAGGTATCTTAAGCGCCTCGGACTGGTCTCCTCGGTTTCAAGGGTCCCGTCTGGTCTCGATTCCATAGGCTGGTGATCAAGTCCCCGGCTCACTGTGCCCGGCACCTTTAGACAACAAGGAGGAGGAGGGGGGGGGAGCGGTTAACCGCATTTCAATATTGGATCAGTATTGAGGTCTATTACACTTGCATGGCTGCTCCAACGTTGTCCAAATCCATGTACAAAGTACTGATCATTAGCCCGAACTATTCGACGGACTTCCTCTGTTCATTCACTACAAACAGCCCTTCAAGTCGCCGCGCTGGAGAGCGGTGGATTTCAATTTCCAGGAAGCCACCATCCCCTCCGGTGCGGAGAATGCGACTCCCCTAAGACACCGCTTGGTGTGCCTCGTTCATAAAAAGGTGCAGCGAGGCGGGACGGTTCTGCAGACAGGCGCCAGTGCCCCATAGGTCTTCGAAGTGGAGACGCAGGCCTAAGGGAGCGCTGAGCCATTATTAGGCGCATTGCTATGACAGAGCGACGGGAGGGGGAGACACGTCAGACCTCTACGGTTTATCTCCACCCCAATATATGAATTTAAACCATAATGTAGGCTGTACGTGATAGTTTAAGGTAGCCGCGGCTGTTCGAAAGATAACGCTCGAAGTATATTTTGTGGGTGGCGATAGCACTATTATGACACTTCGTAACCTCAGTTGGCATAGGTCAATCTTGATCTACCTTTGGTATACAGGTGCCTCCAATTATTTTGAGGATTTCTAAGTCAAATTAGTTTTATTCAATATAGCTGCCACCACTCTGTA